>CANTUW010000202.1:0-22769 GCA_947686815.1 Podarcis lilfordi | reverse complement strand
AGCTGCTTGTGCGTAAAATCGTATCCCCTCAGAGTTTGTTCAAGTCCACAAACCTCTATCTGTGACAGAGCCCCTCAGACATGGCTCCTCTAGTCACTAGCAGATTCCGACAGTGGTTGCTTTCGGAATCGCTTCCAACATAAAAGCTCCTTAACGGAAACACGTCTTCTGGACTCTCTGCGTTTCAGTTTCCGGCGGAGTGGGTGTCCCTACAGGAGGTCCTGAAACCTCCCCACTGTTTTCGCTGGAAGTGTCTCTGAGCCATCCCTCCAGCTCACTTTCCCTCAGCTCAGCTCCTCTCCCCCTACTGGTTCCCTCTTCAGCTGCTGAGTCTCTCCCAACCTGTGTGAGCCCTTTCACCTCCCTTCCGTCCGATGGCAGTTCCCTGACATCCACCTCCCCTCCAGGGCCCCCTTCACCCCCTCTCGCCCCCTCCTCTACGGGCGGTGAGGAGGCAAAACCCGGAATGAACTTCCTTCATCTTCCGATGTCTCGAACACTTCTCTCCACCTGTTGCGGTTCCTGGTCTCGAAGTACTCCTCCTCCTCAGAGTCCATCTCCCCTTCCCCTTCCGAGTCCGGGAAGCCTTCCAACTCCTCCTCCTCATCAGTGGTCCCAAAGTATTCCCTCCGGAACCTCTCCACAGGCTGAGGTTTCCTTGGGAACCTTTGATGGAACGTTTCTATCAATACCTCGTCATTGATATCTTCGGCCATTACCCAAGTGTTTTCTGACTCCGGTTCTCCTTCCCACGCTACCAAATACTCCACCTGATTCCCCTTCCACCTGGCGTCGAGGATTTCTGCCACATGGCTGCTGCATTCTCTTTCTTCTATGACCGGTCCCAGTGGCCATCCCTTCTCGTCCCCCTTCGTACGGTGACAGTAACGACCTGTGAAATACTGGGTGCAGTTTCATGTGGTTGGGTAACCGGAGCCTGAAAGCCACTGGGTTGACCTGTTGAATGACCTCAAAGGGACCCAACCTCCTGGGTCTTAATTTCTTACACCCTCCTTTGACCGGCAACCCTTGGGTTGACAGCCACACCCTATCTCCCACCCTTATGGTTTCACCTTCCCTTCGGTTCTTGTCTGCTTGCCTCTTGTATTCTTCCTTCGCCCTTTCTAAGTTGAGTTGGAGCTGACAATGGATTGCTTCCATTTCTTCTACAAAATGCTCGGCTGCCGGGACGCTCCATCTCTCCCCATCTCCCCCTGGGAAAGCCCTGGGATGACACCCATAATTAGCCAAGAAGGGGCTCATCCCTGTGGACACATTCTCGGCATTGTTGTAGGCAAATTCCGCCAGCGCCAACTTTTCTACCCAGTCATTCTCTCTGTCATTGACATAACACCTCAGGTATTGCTGGAGGACACCGTTTGCTCTTTCCGCCTGCCCGTTGGTTTCAGGGTGCCGGGCAGTCGACATATTGACCTCAACCTGCAGTCAGCTCATGAGCTTCCTCCAGAACCTGGAAGTAAATTGTTTTCCTCGGTCTGAGACCACCCTCAATGGCACCCCGTGCAACCTAAAAATGTGTTCTACAAATAACGTCGCTGTCTCTTCCGCCGTGACTGCATGCGAGCAAGCTACAAAGTGGCACATCTTTGTTAGCAGGTCCACCACCACCATGATGGCTGTTTTCCCTTTGGACTTCGGCAGATCAGTCATAAAATCTATCGACACTGCCTCCCAAGGTCGTTCTGGGGTTGGTAAGGGTTCTAATAGCCCCGCCGGCGCCCGCCTTTCCCCTTTGGCTCGCTGGCATTGCTCGCACCCTCTTACATACTCACGTACATCTTCCCTCACCTTGGGCCACCAAAATTCCCTGGTGACCAACCACATGGTTTGTGTTGTCCAAAATGCCCCGCCGTAGGGCTGTCGTGCAACTGCTTGAGTACCCTCCCCTTAAGTCTCCTTCAGGGATATACAGTGCCCCTTTGTAATACAAAGCTCCATTTCTTTCCTCGAAACCCCCTGGTTCCTCTCCCTCACCCCTAAGACCTCTGAGCTTATTCTGGGCGTATTCATCATTCTCTGTTTCCTCTACCAGTTCTCTTTGTCCCACCAATGCCGCCCACACACCCAGCGGTCCTCTGGAATGACATGTCTCTCTTCGGGTGCTCCCTCCCCCTCCAAATATTCAGGTTTGCGTGAGAGAGCGTCCGCCCTAATGTTCTCTGGGCCTGGCACGTAACAAATCTCAAAGTTAAATTTGGAGAACTCCTGGGCCCATCTCACTTGCCGTTGGTTGAGCACTCGTGCCGTCCTCCAATACTCTAGGTTCTTGTGGTCAGTGCACACTTGCACCTTATGTTGTGCGCCAATTAGCAGGTGCCTCCATCTCCGGAACGCCTCATGAATGGCTAGTAGTTCTCGGTCATACACCGTGTAGTTCCTCTCGGATTTGTTCAGCTTTCGCGAAAAAAGGCACACGGTCTCCACTCTGACTCCTCCTTCCCTGGCTGCAGAAGCACCGCCCCAATCGCTCTGTCTGATGCGTCAGTTTCCACTCTCATCGGTTTTGTAAATCCACATGCAGGAGTTGTTGTTCCGAGGCGAAGGCCCTTTTTAGTTCCTCAAATGCTCGCTCCGCCTCCTCAGTCCAAACGAACTTCTTCTTACTGCTGAGACAGTCCGTAATGGGCGCCGTCAGGTGGGCAAAGTTTCGGATGAACTTACGATAGAAGTTCCCAAATCCTAGGAACCTCTGCACATCCTTCCTTGTTTTGGGTGTTTTCCATTCCAGCACCGCCTGGACCTTGCCGGGATCCATGGCCAATCCCTTGTCTGACAGGCGATACCCCGGAATTCCACCTCCTTGGTATGAAACTGACACTTCTCCAGTTTCACCCACAGCTGGTTGGCTTGCAGCCTGCTCAACACTTCTCTGACGTCTCTCACATGCTGCTCCTCATTCTCAGAATACACCAACACGTCGTCTAAGAAGGCCACACAATTCTTGTAAAGCAAAGGCCCCAGGACGTGGTTCATAAACGATTGAAAGGTTGCGGAGCCTGCTTGGAGGCCGAAGGGCATAACCAAATATTCAAATGCCCCTAAAGGGGTGAACATGGTGGTTCTCCATTCATCCCCCTTCCTTATTCGTACCAGGTTGTACGCCCCCCTTAGGTCCAGCTTTGTGAAAATCTTTCCCTTCCGCACCCTTGTCAAAATGTCGTCAATCCTGGGCATAGGGAAGGCCACTGGTTCTGACACTGCATTTAAGGCCCTGAAGTCACACACCAGCCTCGGCTTGTTCGTGTTTTTATCCACAAAAACACTGGGCTGCCCCCACCGCCCTGGACTCTCTGATGAACCCTCTCTTCAGGTTCTTGTCAATGAACTCTCTTAGCTCCTGCATCTCTCTGTCTGACATGGCGTACAGCTTGCCTACAGGGAGCTGTGCCCCAGGGAGTAAATTGATTTGACAGTCAAAGGGTCTATGCGGGGGTAGTTGGTCAGCTTCCCTTTCGCTGAAGACGTCACGGAGATCTGCATATTGTCGTGGTACCTTCACGTTTTCCGTTACTTCAGTCCCTGCTAGGGTAGCTTGGGCCCCTGCCAAACCCTTTCCCTCTTTGCAGTGTTCTAAGCAATGTGCTGAACCAAAAGAAACCACTCTCTGATGCCAGCCCACCAGCGGATCATGTAACGCTAGCCAGCTCATCCCCAATATAATGGGAGCTCCTCCCAAGGTGGCCACATTAAAAGCTATCAGTTCGGTGTGCCTTGCTACCTTCATTATCATTGGGACGGTCTGCAAGCTGACTTCTCCTCCCAACAGCTCCCTGCCATCGATCGTGGTCACCTGCAGGGGGTGGCTTAAAGGGATCGTCTGTATCTGGTGTTCAGCTGCAAACTCTTTGCTTATGAAATTGCAGGAGCTGCCTGAGTCCAACAGCGCCTTTATCTTTAGAGGGTGTCCGTTTGGCAGCTCTAGCGTCACTTCTATCACTAGGGCGGGTTTAGGAGGTTCTGGCGTGGGCACTCTCACTGCTCTTTGGCCTGGCTGCTGTGCCCCGACAGTGGCAGCCAGGCGTTGGCTTTTACTTGCTCCGGTATTCCTTCCTCTCTTCCCTCCACAGCTCCTACCATCCCTTGCCATTCCTTCCTCTGGGGGCAGACTCTGGCAAAGTGACCTGGCTGTTGGCAGAGATAGCATTTCCGGGCGCCTTTTCCCTCCTTCTTTCCCCCCTCACTGGGCTTTGAAACTGCGCGCGCGCGCTGTTCCATTTCCATCGGCTCTGCCGGCGGGAAAGTTGGCTCTGGAATGTCTGGAATGCGGAACTCCTTCCAACGTTCCCCTTTCCCTTCCCGCCTCTCTAATGCTCTCGCCTCCTGGCGCGCTCCTATGGTCAGCGCTGATTTGGTCAGCTGGTCCATAGACTCCGCCCTGGGCGCCCGGGAAAGTTCGTCTTTCACAGCCGAAGAAAGCCCTTCTTCAAAGAGCATTTGAATGGGTTCCGCCGATAAGTCCCACCCCAATCTGTGAACCAGCATGGTGAACTCAGTCCAATACTCACGGACAGATCGGCTCCCCTGTTTGCAAGCCATTAACTGTCTGCGCACCACTCCCTGTTCAATATCGCTGGAAAACATCAGATCCATGGCGCGAAAGAACTTCATCGTGTCCTTTAGGACGTCACTATTCGCTGCCATCAGGGGTCTAACCCAGTCTCTCGCCCCCTTTTCAAGATGCTCAATCACGAAAGCCACTCGTGATTCCTCGTCAGGAATTCATCAAACTGCAGATTGAGGGCATATTGCATCTCTGTCCGAAAGCCATGATAGTCTTTGGGCTCCCCCCCAAACTTCTGCACCAATCCTGGTACCTTTCTGGCGAGCTGGGTGGCTTTCCCCTTTTTGTCTGCATCCTGAGCCCTCCTCTCCTCAAGCCTCGCCGTCTGCATCGCTAGCTGGACCTCCAACACCCGGTACCTTTCTTCCAGGCTTGGACCCGCTCCAGCTCCTGCTTCTCCGGTTCCGGCTGGGTTGCTCATGATGCCTTCTCCTGCACAAGCTGCTTTCAAGCACTGTCGGAATGCTGTGATGGGATGATAAGCTGCTTGTGCGTAAAATCGTATCCCCTCAGAGTTTGTTCAAGTCCACAAACCTCTATCTGTGACAGAGCCCCTCAGACATGGCTCCTCTAGTCACTAGCAGATTCCGACAGTGGTTGCTTTCGGAATCGCTTCCAACATAAAAGCTCCTTAACGGAACACGTCTTCTGGACTCTCTGCGTGTCAGTTTCCGGCGAGGAGTGGGTGTCCCTACAGGAGGTCCTGAAACCTCCCCACTGTTTTCGCTGGAAGTGTCTCTGAGCCATCCCTCCAGCTCACTTTCCCTCAGCTCAGCTCCTCTCCCCCTACTGGTTCCCTCTTCAGCTGCTGAGTCTCTCCCAACCTGTGTGAGCCCTTTCACCTCCCTTCCGTCCGATGGCAGTTCCCTGACACCATCCTTTCATCATCAGGGGTTGTAATATCTGGCAAAACCAAGCAAAATTGAGACATATCTTTTTTAGAATGACATTACTAACCTGCTTGAAAGGATCGTGTTTTCGCATTTCTTTCTTGTTGTTGTTACCTGCAAAGATTCCTGTCATGAAACTATGTACACCTAATTGATATGAAGCTCTGTTGTGATTCATATTAAAGTAAGCCTGGAACACAGATCCACGAACAGTAAGATACACTCACTGGAAGCCGTGATTCCAGAAACTTTTTTTTTTGTGTAGAAGGCAATTTATGAAAAGTGGAACTCTGATAATAAAAAAACCACCCCCCAAAATTTGATGAGGACTTGTGTTTGAACCAGGCCTGGAGGAGTATTTTAAGATTTAATTACCATTAATGAGAACATAGGTCAAAGCGCCACAGCTCTTTTGGAGTTCAATAATGCATGGAGAAAAATACTAAAATGTGGAACTTCTGTCAGAGAGAAGTACTTGGGCTGGGGGAGTCTGGACCCCAGAGGCAAGCGATCCAATAGGTTAAAGGTCAGTGGAGAAGCCAGTGGCTAGACAACCCTCTCTCCTGCCCCACATCCCTACCCCTCTCATTAAAACCATTATCCAGCATTCCAAATCCTCCTGCCTGTGCCAGCAATAATACCTGAGCTTCTGGCACTGAGAGAAGCGACATAAAATGTGTGCTCAAAGAAGCGAGGCGGCTTCGAGAACCATCACCCAGCTTTATTAACTTCTTTAAATGTTAATGCAGTGGTGTTGAGAGGTGCTGGATGTAAAAAAAGAAAGGGGAAAAAATGCATTTAGCGAGAATTAACCATAAAAAGGAATTCTGAATCCATAATAAGTAACACTATGCTGCCACTAGAATGGCCTTGCCCCGGCACCAAACCAAATCTCCCCATTCCTTCATCAAGTGTTGATACACTTCCTGGCTACTCCAACGTTGTCTGGAATATTCTTCAAATATTGAGTACTGTATTTTTCTGTGTATAAGATGACCCTATTTTGGGGAACCCCAAATTTAGAAAATGCACATATGCACTATCTGTCTATAAGACGCCCCCAGATTTTTAAGCTTATTTTGAAGTAAAAAAATGAAGTCTTATACACAGAAAAGTATGGTATCTGCATTCATTCATTTATCTCAAGAGTTTTCATATCCTGCCCCTCCTGCAGATCACACCACCTGGCGATATTTGATTGAAATACCTGCTATCTGACCATTGATATTTATTATTATTATTACTATTGTTGTTGTTATTTTGAAGCACAGCACGTTCCTAGATCCAATCCTGTCATGGGAGGCTCAGGCGGGCTCAGTGACTAGGACTGCTCTGGCTGGTTCATAAGCTATGGCTACTTTTGATTGGTGATGATTTGGTCACTGCACTCTATGCCTTGGTAACTTCCAGATTATATTATATCATTGCAACACTACTAGTTTCACCTGGATCAGGGCTATAGAGTAATTAACTATCCATCCATCCATCCATCCATTAAAACACCTATATTTACAATTCTGTCTTCAATTGCTGCCTACAATTTCACCTGTAGGTGAAGCCTGTGCTGAGCAGAGGTGTCAAAACCTATGCTTGGTTTTACAGTGGTACCTCGGGTTAAGAACTTAATTTGTTCTGGAGCTCCGTTCTTAACCTGAAGCTGTTCTTAACCTGAGGTACCACTTTAGCTAATGGGGCCTCCTGCTGCTGCCGCGCCGCCAGAACACGATTTCTGTTCTCATCCTGAAGCAAAGTTCTTAACCCAAGGTACTATGTCTGGGTTAGTGAAGTCTGTAACCTGAAGCACCTGTAACCTGAAGCGTCTGTAACCCGAGGTACCACTGTATTGTAAAAATCAAAGACTTTTCTTAGTACACTGTCTTTTTAAATGACCCCTGAACAACCTCGACCTGAAACTCTTTATTTTGATTTAGAGAGCATCTTCTGAAACCTGGAGCAGAACAAATTGTGTATGATTTTTGCTTGAAGCTACAATAGATGATTTTCTGATGGCTGTGGGATAAACAAATAATTTTTAGAAGAGAATATTATCTCGACACCAAAACCGCTATTTAAGTCCATGAGCAAAAGCTAATGCAATTTACTGAAGATTTGTGGCTGTTTGCCAACAAGTCAGAATTAAAAAGATTGTAATAAATCACTTTTCCAAAGGCACACAATCTGAAATGCAGCCAGATTCAATCTAGCGGCACCACTGCTTGGACAATGCTAACAACACAAAAACAAGACAAATAAAATATTCATTGTTAAAACCAAAATGGTAACAAAGTCTGTTTTCTTTTTTTGCAATCAGTAAATTTGCCGTCTGGTTGTAAATTTGTCCTGACTGATGCAGGGCCCAAAATGTGGATGGATTTTGCTCCCGCTGTAAAACAACCATGTCCACCTGGTCATTTCCCCCCCACACTATTTTGTGAAAGGTGTTGGGGGATGAGAGAACATGCGCCCTGTTGACTCAGCGATCAGGCTAATGCTTGCTCCCTCTGATTGGTTATTTAGGGAAGAAGTGCATCTCAGTAAGGGCATCTGCATTCATGTGGACATCCACATGTGGAAATGCAACACCCCCCCACTGTTTTATTCTATGGAATGTGCATTTGGCTCAAAAATGCACATCCTGCCCCTTAAGTCTGTATTAAAGCTGTAGCAGGCAAAAAATATTGCCCTCTAGTACTGGGGAACAATGGAATAGCCACTACAGTGGCAATGGAAGTATCAGCTGGGTTATCCGAACAACAGAGAAGCCTTCTCGCTTCTTTCCTTTCCCATTCAGAGTGAGGCAATGGGGGCTTCATTTGCCCTCAGTGACAACACCACATAGCCCAGTATCGTTGGTGATATGACGCTGTAACATTATCATGTGCATTCTATAGACCCTGATTGGCTGGGATTTTCCAAAGGAAAAACCTTTGTCTTGTTTTGTTTTGAAAGGCCAGTAAAGCAGCAGGAAATAGGGAGCCATGGCACTGCAGCAAATGCAAAAATGCGCAAAATAATTGGGGGCTTCTGCAAAAGATAGGTGTGCAGCTGGGCCACCAGCCAAATTTGACAGAAGTCACTCCGCACCATTGAGGCCACCTGAGCCTTGAGTGACAGCAAAGGATCCGGGAGTACCCCAAGCTACGTACTCACTTCTTCAGAGGGAGTGTAACACCATCAAAGAGCAGATAACCTCCCATTTATCTGGTCTAGGGAACCACCCACTAACAGTGCCTCAGTCTTTTTTGGGTTGAGCTTCATTTTACAGTGGTACCTCGGGTTACAAACACTTCGGGTTACAAACACTTCGGGTTACAGACTCTGCTAACTCAGAAATAGTACCTCGGGTTAAGAACTTTGCTTCAGGATGAGAACAGAAATCGTGCAACAGCGGGAGGCCCCGTTAGCTAAAGTGGTACCTCAGGTTAAGAACGGTTTCAGGTTAAGAATGGACTTCCAGAACGAATTAAGTTCTTAACCAGAGGTACCACTGTATTGGCTCTTATCCAGTCCATTAAATGAACAATGCATTTCCGTTCACCATATTTCTTTGATTCTTGGAAAGTGCTTATAGTCCCAAACCTCCTGATTTGACAGCTGCTTTTACTGACAGAAAATTCTCAGAAACATGAAGGGGGAAGGTGGAAATAACAATAGTGGATTAACCTTTGTATGACTCACTTCTTCTGCTACTTTATTTCCTTTGTATAATTACACATTTCTGATATAGACACACATACAACAGTATGGTAATTAAAGTTCCAGTTGTTCTGTTAATCTCCCATTTACTTTTAACAAAAGAAAAATAAAACACACACGTAATTAGCTTAACTTTGTGCAATTAGTTCTGGAAAAAAATGGTAGCCTCTTAACAATTTATATAAATCAATAAAGCTGTGAAAAGTTGCCATAAATTGATAGTACTCACTTTGAAACGATAATATTTGTTTTTTGCACATGCTTCCTATGCATGTAATGGCTTTTATGCAGATGAGGTATATGTGAATTCTGCAGTATTACTGGGCATTTTCCGGTGAAATAAAGTTCTTGAATAGCCTTTTCACTTTCCTCAACTTTTATTTATGTACTCTACTCCAATGCATGCTTTGTTTTGTGATAAATCTAACATCTGCTTTCTCAATTATATTTATTTTTTAAAAAACCAAAAACACCATAGTGATTGCTTTTCAGAATAATGCTGCTTTAGGACCAAGCTGTAAAATATGCACTAGAGGAGTTTTGCATCCCCCCCCCTTCATATTCTTGCTAGCAATTCCTGCTTGGCTATAATTTCATTTCATTTTTTTCTGTAGTGTCCTCCATTGGCAACCATTAAATAACTAGAAAAATCTTGCTGGATAATAGTTTAAAAATATTGTTTGTATCCCACTCTCCTACTAAATGTACACGGAGTGGCATGTGGCATAAGAATAAGACCATATAATATAATCACACCAACAGAAGTACAGCTAACAACCCATTTCTAAAAGCAATCATAAGATATACTGTAACTTAGCCTTTCTCCAACTTGCATCCCTAAGTGTTGCTGGACTACAAGTCCCATCACTCCTAGTCAGCAGGCGATGTTGGCAGGGATGACAGAAGCTGTAGTCCAACAATATTTGGGGACCCAAGGTTGGAAAGTCAGTGATAGCCTAAAGCTGAGCTATCTGTCCTCACCTCATATTCATGGGACCTTTCATACCCTTAGAGCTGATGACTTGGTCAGTAATCCATAATGAGACAGGTGCTGAGATGTTAACGGATGGAAGTGCTACTAAAATGGTGGGAAGGAATGGCACAGCTGATGTGCATTTGCAAGATATTCCAGGCCAGAAGCACAATGGTTTTCAAGATGTCCTGTCTGCAGACAGTCTCTAACTGGATGGATTTAGCAGTACTGTTGCCAGATAAATATCTCTTTTTGCTTGCATCTTGATTAATAAACGACAATCCTCTAGCTATTGATCTCTGACATGAAAACAAATCAATCCTCAATGTGTAAGATACCAGAAGGCATGGAAGTGACACTGTTCCTTGCCTGGTTGAGGCACCATGCGCTCAGCCAGCATGAGGGATGGGGGAGGAATGCAGTTCAGCTTGCACTGAAAAGTGAAGCTGCCCAGATTGAATTCTAACTGTTGGCACTGTAAACTAGCCAAGGGATGGTTTTCCCATATGTACCGGGAATGCCCAGAGGTAAAGGAATTCTGGAATAAAATCCTAAAGGTTATTAATGAGCTGTTTAAAGTGAAGCTTTCAATAGACTTTGATTTCATGACAATGTGTATACTTGGAAAGACGGCTACAGAGAAAGGTGACCAGCTTACCTTCAAAGCTATGATATTAGCGGGAAAGGCAACGATAGATCTAGGTTGGAAAGACAGAAAAAAATGTGGAAGGTCAAGTCCACCACGACAAGGAACAGATGAAACCCCTATCTTCAATGGATAGAAACTACTGGAACAAAAGACATTTAGTGGAAACTAAAAACGTTATGCCAGTGGCTGAGGATAATTGTTTGAATCCTTCCAATGGATATGGGGGGTGGGAAGGGAGGGGAAGGAAAAAACTGTACAGGAAATTTAAAAATTGGAAGGAGATAATATAATGTATGTAAAAATCCCCAAAAAATTAAAAGAAAAAAGAAAGAAAAAGAAAGGTGAACCTGCCTTAATGTCAGACTTCAGGCAATCCGATCCCCCTCCCTCATGGGTGGCAGCCAGAAAAGGGAAAACAAGAAGTTCTTACCATGGTATTTTATTCAATATTCAGAGAGAGAGAGAGAGAGAGAGAGAGAGAGAGAGAGAGAGAGAGAGATGATGCTGACTCTCAGATAATGGCGTTGCTCCGAGTAAAGTCCCACCCCTCTGTCTCTCCTATTTTACATCATCCCTGTGCCAGCTGATCTGTGCTTTCTGCCTCTGAGCTTTCTGTTCTACTACTCTCAATGCACTCCGGGTCCTGGGAGCAGGGTGGGGTCAGGAATGCTTTCCAAAGACACTGTGTCTGCCAGCTGTCTCTCCCCTGGTGCTTCTTCTTCCTGCTGCTCTCCCAATATTTCCCAGCTTCTCCCCTCTGCACACTATGAACTTCTGCAAACCACTGTTCTAAATCTATACTGTTCTCTTCTCGGGAAGGTTCAGGAATATGGTGGTGGTGGTCCTCATTCCTCCTCAGTCCAGTCTCTGACACTTAATGACACCTCCCCAAAGAAAACATGAACTGAAATGCAGCCATCCTCCCAAAATTGCACTTTTACAATGCTATTCTCCAGCCAAGTAATGTGTATAAAAAACCATATATTAGGGTAAAATGAGAAAAAAAATGCATCTAATGTTAATAATAACATACAAAAATGCATTCTATTAGGGAGGTAATATTGGCAAAATTGTGTCTAAGAGGCAAGATTGCATGCAAAACTGTGTAAATTGGAGAAATCTGATACTGATGAAATTTCATGAGAACTTTTAAAAAACAAATTTGCAAACTAATGAGAAAATGTGGAGAACTGAACTTAAGACTGGGGGGGGGGGGATGAGAAAAGCTGAAATTGATAGATTTGCCCATCCCTCACAGCCACTCAAACCGCACAGCTTTATTTCTCCTTGTTCAATCAGCTGATGAGCAAATGCCACATTCTGGATCTTGGGCTCCGCAGCAGCAGCAGCAGCAGCAGCAGGAATTCTGGAGCTGAAACTCTCTGCTAAGCGTGGCCAGGAATTATCATTAAAAACATATGGGCTAGGAAGTTTCATGTGTCCTGCCTGCCAATTTGCTTGAATAGCAAGTAGTGTAAGTCCTCCCTCTCCTTGGTGGGAGGTGACGCCAAAAATAGCAAACCAGGAATTTGCTCATGTTATTTCTGGGATTGCACCACGGACCGACAGCAAAAGAGCAGCATAGAAACAAAGGAGGCCGGCGTTGGTGGAGAGCACTGGTGGGGCAGGTCCAAGTTTTGCATTATATATTTTTAGGAGACCAATGCAGTTGCCAGCTGTTAAGAGAAGCATTTTCAAAAGAATAAAAAATAAATCTAAGATGAACACACAAAGCCAACAGCAGACATCTGTACACGATGGGGGATGTGACAGACAGGCAGGATAACTAAATATTATCAGCAACTTGAAAAATATTATTAATATATTCACAATTCCAGGCATTTTCCACAGTGACCTAGTAAATGCAGACATATAAGTGAAATTGGATCATTTATTGAAGGCACTTGTTAAAAAGAAATCACATCAGTACTAGATGAGAATTTTATTGTACTGCAAGGCTGGGCGGGATGGGAGGAAGGGTTTTTACTAATGTACCTGAATAAATCCTGACATTTGACAGGGAATTTTGGAAATGAGCATAATATTTGGCCATTGTGGCTGTACTTCTGCCTCTTCCCCTCCTTTTTAACATGTAGCATCCTACACATTCAGCAGCCTCTGGGAATATGTAGCATCTTACTCCTGATGTGGTAGCTGGACAACCTTTTGGGACCACACTATTGTTTTTTGAAATGTATTACATATTATGGGGTAGTTTTCTTCCTGATCACACACACATATTACATAAGTTGGCCTTGTGTTTTCTTAAAATATATTTTTATTAGGCTTTACATAACAAATTTAAATTCAAACATTAAACATCAACACCGTCATTTAGGATCCCCTGAATCCTTCGACTCCCCTCCGCCCTTCCATGGTTACCATTATCAATCTTTTTTCAACTGCTTCCCTTATTTTCTCTCTCTATATTTTTAAAGGATTCATTGTTACCATAGTTTTTCATACATTACAAGCATTACTCAAATCCTGCCAAAGTTTTTTATTGTTTACAGTGTTCTCTTAGATACATTATAATCCCCCCCCATTCCTTCTTAAAGTTCTTCTCTTCCTGGTTTCTGATTTTCCTGGTCAATTTTGCATAGTCCATCACCTTCATCAGCCATTCGTCTCTGGTCGGGACTTTATCTTCTTTCCATCTCTGGGCCAGTAATATCCTCGCTGCCGTCGTCGCGTACATAAATAATCGTTTCTGCTCTTTCGAAATCTCTGCACCTAAAATGCCTAGTAAAAAAGCCTCTGGTGGGTTTGGGTTTTTTTTACATATGTTGGTCTTGTTAATAAAGAACCCTCAAAAGGCTTCTGAAAGGCTCCAGGTTTCCTCAAACGGTTTGAAATCACGGCTGTGAAAGATCAGTTTGCTACACACATCTCAGATGCACCTAGTAACAACGGCTGTAGTTACCATTTCCATTACACTGTGAAGGATCCAAATACACACAACATGCTGAAACATTTATCTTTCGAGCTTAAAATATTTACACTTTGTCTGTGCCAAAGTTGATTTTTTTATTTTTTTAAGTGTCAGAGCAAAACCCGCAATTGTGCTTTGTTTTCTGTCATTAAGAGTGCCGGAGCGGAAGGAGAGAAGAACCTTCCAGTTCTCCTTATACAAAAACAAAGCTCTTTATTTGGCAATGCCAGAACAGTACACAAGCTGGCAACACTTTGTGTTGAAACCTAAAGAATGCCATGTGACTAGTTCCCATGCTCTACTAAGTTTGGAAAAACTGCGGCCGGGGGAAAAAACAAACTGCGAAGACTTGCAGACACGCCATGCATAGTAGAAAAATCTGCCGAAGCCGAAACTGTGATGTTAATCCAGATGTGCAGTGTTTATGTGTGCTAAGTGTGACGCTTTGGTTTTGACTAAGGACTGAATGAAGAACTCCATACAGTAACCAAGGGTGATAGTGAAGTGTGGGAAAAGACTCAATAATGGGGTATGGAGAAGCACAGCTACTGCTTTGGAGGCAGGTTCCTCATGGACAACTATCAGTTTTTGGCCACCTAGGAAAATGATCCATGGCTTAAGGGGCTGTGCATGTTTTTAGGCTCATGATTTTGGGAGTTCATCTTGAGCTGTGTTGTGTGTGTGTGTGTGTGTGTGTGTGTGTGTGTTTCCAACTTTCCCTTTCTTTGGCAATTTCATTCCCTGTCTGGAAAAGCACCCACTAACAGAAAGCGCACCATTCTGTTAGTCTTCTTTATCACCTGATTTATTTGCAAAGCAAATTGCAAAAATGAGCAGGAAAACCACCTACAGGAGTCAAAAAAGATGAGTGTGTAAAGATTGCCATGGTGATCACTGTGTGTAAATATTCATAGCCTGATCAAAATGACTTTTCCTGCTTAGCCCAGGCCCCCTAAGTCTGTATAAAAACGTGCTTCTGTGTCAGCTTATTTTAAGAGTAATCTGCCATCCTAACAGCTATATTCTTATTTTCTAATTAATTTAAACCACAAGGGGATAGGAAAAGTAAGCTAGCATCAAGGTACATGCATTTAGGAAACAGATGGCCACCTGATAGCTCATTTCCACCCAGAGGCGTACAATCCGTTGGAATCAGAATTTTGCAAGAGGGGTGATTATAACCAGATGTGATTAGCTGTAAGTGATACCCAGGGAATCTTGGCAGCAGGAAAGTGGGCTCCGCCATTTTGAGCTTAAGGTGCCCTTGTCAAGGCCAAGTGCTGGCTACGCACACTTCTTCTCAGCTACCAGACAGAGAGGTGCAATTAACTGTTCTGAAGTATATCCCTTCACTTGGGAGATATTGTGTTGCTCCCTCAGACAAGTACATAGAATGGGCCTGAATAAAACCAAGGCTGTATTAAGACACACGGGGCTGGATTCAACTAACCTGGTGCACTATAGCAATGGGGTTTTCCTTCACTGCTCCTCATACCATGCACCCCTGCACCTCCCCCAAATCTGCTCTGGAGGGTTGGGAGAACCCTAGAACAGCACATGAGGCAGATTGCTTTCTTGGGCAAACAGATGTTTATGGTGATGGAACAATCTTCTTAGCGCTATGTTGAATTCCACGCACAATACCTTATAGGCACAAGGAACTGGAAGAAGCACCTTGGGAACTGATTTATACATGTGTTAATTGCAGCTAGAATTGAAGGGGAAAATCTCCAAGCCACCACCATAACTTTAGGAATTGCTCTATTCCACAGGCCACGGAACCCACCTTGGATGTTGGGTGGGGACCTGGACAATGGATATGGAGTAGATGTTGTCATCAACCATGTCTAGAACATCACGAAAGCATGTAGGCAGGACAACAACAGGGTATACTTAAGGCCAGATCTTTGGGCGTTTATGACCTATTAGCTGTTAAATACTACATTGTGTCTCAGTTCTAGTGCCTTCAAAATGCAAAATAGCTAGGTCTTGATGATAAATAAAATAATGGACTCAACAGTCATGAAATGAATGAGACATCCATCCCATGAGAACTGGCTGATCTTTTTACACCAGAGAAAAGAAAACAGTATCCATATCAGGTCACCTTGCCCCAATTCTATTAAAGGAATAGATTTTTTTGTTATAGAATCTGGTCATTGCATGAACCTCAAAAATTGCTTTCTAGCATGGTGATGGTTGGGATACCTGAGCTGGATGGAGTCAAAGGAAGAAAATTCATAGCAATTTTCCTCCAGCTGGTCCTGAAACTCCACCTCTCTACATTCTCCTGGCTGGGGCCCTGAGCAGCACAATACATCTGCACTTTTTGATCTCCAGCCCCAGTCTATTGTAGAGTTACATGTTACAGTGTGGCAGCTCTTGTCAGCAGCCCTTCCCTTCTTGATGGTCCTTGGTCTGGCTGCCCACAGTGGCTTCATACTTGACTTCTTTTGTATGGCAGGTAGCTCAGTGACAGTGGGGGAAAGCAGCATCCCTCAATGGAGCAGAAAGGAAGGGGAGGCTGGTTTTTCCATGCTTCAAGGTAAGTGCTAGGCATTTGTTCTGCTTTTGGGTGTGGCTGCCGGCAAACCTGCTACAGCCAGCCCCTTACAATGGGTCTGGAAACAAACCAGCAGCCTGTAGAACATGGGAGTAAATTGCTCTGTGAAGGGGATCCCACCCAACACCTCAGCTGTGGCATTTTGCACTAGCTAAAGTTTCCAAACACTTTTCAAGGGCTGCCATATGCTGAGTGCATTGCAGCAAACGAACCTGGATGTGGCTGAAGCATGTGCAGCCAGATCTTCTCTCCCCACCCCCCCACCCCGGAAAGGGCTGGTGTGTTAATCAAAACTGTTCAGACATCTTGCCACAGTTAGCAACCTGAGCATTGAGGACCAAAGCTGGACAAAGAAACACCCCCCATTCCAACTGCAAACCAGATCCTTCAAGGGGAGTGCAAGCCCAGTCAAACGAAGCTGCACTCCTAACTCCAGATTAGCTTTCATTTTAACAGAACCTCTGTTTGGTAAAGCCTCAGTTTATTTTGCCCACATCCAACCTATAACTTTTCAGGATTGCTACAACCTCTCCGGCATTAGATGAAAGTATTGTCTGCATATTGGTGATACACAAACCTACATCCCTTGAAACTTCCACCAGGGCCTTCATGTAGATATTTTGCTCTGGTGTGGATTGAAGTTTAGTGATTTTAATCCACTGCTTAATGTTGATTATGATCAACTAAACATGAACTCTGTACCATGAATTGAAAAAAATGTTTAAAATAACTTTTGTAAAAACAAACAAACCCAGAAGCCTTTTATTAGGAATTGTAGGTACCGACATTCCAAAGGAACAGAAAAGACTTTTCCTGTATGTGATAACAGCAATGCGGATGCTACTAGCCCAGAGATGGGAAGAAGACAAAGTCCCTACCAGAGAGGAATGGCAAACCAAGCTGTTGGACTATGCCAAAATGATAAAACTGGCCGGAAGGCTAAGGAACCAAGAGACTTCCGGTTGGCGCCAGCAGTAATGGCTGACCTCCTCTGATCGCGGAGGGGGTAGCCCAGTGGAAAATCGGGTCCTGTGCGCTGCGGCGAAGCGGGGACCCTGCGAACGTGGAGGCTCGGCGGGCACCTTGGAGCGCCCCCCCAACCCAAGAGGAAGCCTTTTTCTGAGGCTTCGGAATGGAGCGGGGGAGAAGCGCGGTGCTGCGAGCGGACCGCTGCTTTCACTGAGCGAAGCCGTGTTGCCGTTGCTGGAGAGCGCTGACTTATTCCTGGAACATTTGGACTGAAATTTTAACCGTGAGTGGAGGAATTGGATTAAAAGAGCACTAATTGGATTAAATTGGACTATCTGGATAAAAGCGGAAAAGTTTTAGCTGTAAAAAAACCCAAACGTCTGAATTGGCTACCGCGGTGGAAGTGCAAATAGGAAGTCCGCTTCCCCGCATTGTATCCGGAATAAAGCATAGAGATTTTGAGCTAAACGTGGGAAAATTGAACTGAAATAAGTGTTTTCTTTCTGACCTGAGAACTTTGGCGGAATCTACCTTTCGGAGGAATAAAGGGAAAGGCTTTGTTTTGACTCTACCGGACTGCTTAAAGATTTAAAGATTTAAAGACCAATCTGTCAGTGAGACGTCTCAGCTGTCAAAAGCTGTCAGTGCTGCTTGTTGGCTGTAAAGAAGATATATTGTGACCAGTATCGTTGGGGAAAATAATTGGAAAGTTACATTGTGTCCTCCATCTTTGTCTCTCTACTTAGTTTCTCTTTCCTGTTATTTTAGAAGGACAGTAACTGATTTGGTGGCAACAGTGTCCACCTAGTGGGACTCCCTGAAATTATAGGAAAGGAATTTTCCACTTGTAAACAGGAACAGCAGACGTGGGAAAGGAACTTGACCTTCACTTTGTTATGGCAGATGGCCAAAAATCTCAAGACCCGTCAGTCTTGAGATCTGGGAAACCTTGGGTACATAGAAGGCAATCATCTGCTGGTTTGCCTGCATCGGCAACACAATCTAAGTCTGGTGGAATGTCTGAGGAAATTTTAGCCAGTGCTCTGGCTAAGATTAATGAATCTATACAGCAACTCAGCACAAGGGTGGGGGAGACGAATAGAAAAGTGGAAGAAACGAACCAGAAAGTGGACAATGCTAATAGAAAAATTGATTTAAACACAGAAACATTAGACAACCTGGAGAAAAAGGTAAACAGCAACACAGAATCTATTCAGAGATTACTGCAAGACTCAAAGTCTATACAGGAAAAGACTGCTGCTGTGGAATTTAAATTGGGGCAATTGGAAACTGAAAAAGTACCAGACCTGCAGAAAGAGATTGCAGAACATAAGTTAACGTTGTCTATGATTGATCTTAGAGACAAACAAACGAATTTAAGAATTAGGGCTGTTCCTGAGTTGGAGAAAGGCACCTTGATAGACTTTTTGACACAAGAATTTCTGGAATTTTGGAAATCGGACCTGAAACAAGAGGACTTTAAGATTGTGAGGGCCTTTCGATTGGGGAAAGGAGGAAGAAAGATTAAAATAAGGGACTGTTTGATTACCCTCCGATCCAAAGAAGAAAGGGACAAAATTTTGGGCTTGCATTACGAAAAACCCTTGACAATCATACAATCAAAAGTGGAAATCTTTAAAGATATACCTGTCAGGGAACTGACATCAGAGCGGGAGGCGAAGGGGAGGCTCCTAGATGATGCTGGAGAAGGACCCAGCAGCAGGGGGAGAAGCAACTCAGTGGAGGGGGAAGCATTTAAGCGCAACACCAGGAACAAAAGTGAGCAGATGGGGAAATCGGAGAGAGGGCTCACGGACTCTTCACTGGAACTCAGTGAGGAGGGGACGGGTCCCCCGCTACCTACGCCCACCCTGCGCAGAAGGCTCCCACGCAGTGAGAGGTGGAGGAGATTGGGTGTCAAACAACTCTTATGTTGGAAGAGATTCAAGAAACGCCCACTGACGGATTCTGCTAGTGACTGAGACAGTCATGATGAGAAAGGGCTGTGCAGTCAGAAAGGTTTAACAAGGCAAATTAGCCTAGAGAGGCACCAGTTTACGCACGAGTAACTCATACTCATCACAGCAATCCGTCAGTCCCTGAAAAGTTGCTCGTGCGCAGCAGCAGGCAGGCAGCATCATGAGCAAGCCCGGAGAAGCAGGCACCCAGGGGGGAGCAGCTGGAGGGGAAACGCTGGTGGAGAGGAACCAAGAGTTGGAGCAGCATGTGGCCATTCTGACGGCGCGGCTGGACAAAAGGCGGTCTCAAGATGCACAGGTCAGACCCACCCCCATAGCAAGGAAGGTACCGGGACTGGTGCACAAGTTTGGGGGGAAGCCGCAAGAATACAGTGCGTTTCGAACGGAAATAGAGTACGCATTGGAATTGCAGCATAAAGATTTTGAAGACGACGCGGCGCGGGTGGCATATGTTGTGGGTCACCAGCTGGACCTCAGGGGCGCATACAATTTGATCAGGATGAGGGAGGGGGACGAATGGAAGACCACAATGTTCACACCCCTAGGTGCCTTTGAGTACTTAGTTATGCCTTTTGGATTACAGTCGGGCTCCGCCTGTTTTCAAGCTTTCATGCACCACGTGTTGGGGTCTCTGCTGTACATGTACTGCGTAGCCTGCTTGGGCGGCGTCTTAATTTATTCGGACAATGAGGAACAACATGTTAGAGACGTCAGGGAAGTGTTACAACGACTGCAGAAGCACCAGTTGTGGGTCAAGCTGGAAAAATGTCAGTTTCATGCCAGAGAAGTCGAGTTTCTGGGGTACAAGTTGTCTGACAAAGGCTTAGCGATGGACCCAAGCAAGGTGCAGGCAGTGCTGGAGTGGAAGGCTCCCAAAACACGGAAGGACGTACAGAGGTTCCTAGGGTTCAGCAACTTCTACAGGAAGTTCATCAAGAACTTCGCCCACTTGACAGCGCCCATCACGGATTGTCTCAGTAGCAAAAAGAAGTTTGTGTGGACAGAAGAGGCCCAGCAATCCTTCGAAAAACTGAAGAAGGCGTTCGCATCGGAAGAGCAACTCCTGCACGTAGATCTGGAGAAACCCCTGAGGCTAGAGACCGACGCGTCCGACAGAGCCGTAGGGGCGGTCCTTTTGCAGCCAGGGAAGGGAAAGCAGGAATGGAAACCGTGTGCCTTTTTCTCGAGAAAACTGAGCAAGTCGGAGCAAAACTATACAGTGTATGAC
Organism: Podarcis lilfordi; assembly: GCA_947686815.1. Lineage (NCBI taxonomy): Eukaryota > Metazoa > Chordata > Lepidosauria > Squamata > Lacertidae > Podarcis > Podarcis lilfordi. The sequence continues at coordinate 2,308 of CANTUW010000202.1, read as the reverse complement.
CGCGAACTGCTGGCAATCTACGCGGCCTTTCGTCGTTGGCATCATCTACTGATGGGGCGCAACAACAGATCCAGGTTTGCACAGATCACAAGAACTTGGAGTACTGGAGAACCGCACGAGTACTCAACCAGAGACAGATTCGATGGGCACAGGAGTTCTCCAAGTTTTCTTTGAAATCCGCTACGTGCCCGGAGAAGAAAACGTAAGAGCAGACGCTCTCTCGCGTAAACCGGAGTACCTGGAAGGAGAGGGGCTGCCGGAGAAACGACACGTGATCCCCGAGGACCGATGGGTGTGTGGGGGAACTTTGGTGGGGAAACGAGAACTAGCCGGGCTGACCAGAAACGACGTGTTCGCGCAAACTAAAATCCGGGAACTACGAGACGGAAGAGGGACCCAAGAAGGGTTTGAGGATAAGGAAGGGGTACTGTACTATAGGGGAGCGCTGTACGTACCGGGGGAGACCCTGAGGGGAAGGTACTCAAACAACTCCACGACAACCCCACAGCAGGGCACTTTGGACAGCACAAAACCATGATGCTTGTGACCAGGCAGTTCTGGTGGCCCAGGGTGAGGGAGGATGTACGGGAATATGTACGGGGGTGCGACCGCTGCCAAAGGGCAAAGGGGGGAGCGGGCTGCCCCCACAGGATTGCTGGAACCCTTACCCACGCCGGGGAAACCCTGGGAGGTGGTATCCATTGATTTTATGACAGATTTGCCCAAGTCCCGGGAAAGACAGCAGTCATGGTAGTGGTCGACCTACTGACAAAAATGTGCCATTTTATAGCTTGCTCACATGCTGTAACGGCAGAGGAAACAGCCCGGTTGTTTGTGGAGCACATATTTCGGCTGCATGGCGCCCCCTTGAGGGTTATATCCGACCGCGGAAAACAATTTACTTCCCGGTTCTGGAGGAAGCTCATGAGCTTACTGCAGGTGGAGGTGGGTTTCTCGACGGCGAGACACCCAGAGACCAACGGGCAAGCAGAAAGAGCGAACAGTATACTCCAGCAATACCTACGCTGCTATGTCAGCGAGAGGCAGAACGATTGGGTAGAAAAACTAGCGCTGGCTGAATTCGCGTACAACAACGCAGAACACGTGTCCACGGGAATGAGCCCATTCATGGCCAACCATGGGTGTCATCCCAGGGCCTTCCTGGGGAGTGGGGAGGAAAGCTGGAGCGTACCCGCTGCAGAGCAGTTTGTGGAAGAAATGGAGGCCCTACACCAGCAACTTAAGATGAACTTGGAGCGGGCCAAGGAAACTTACAAGAGGCAGGCAGACAAGCACCGCAGGGAAGGGGAGACCATACGGGTGGGGAGCGGGTGCGGTTGTCCACCCATGGGCTAGCTTTCAAAGGGGGGGTGCAAGAAGTTGCAGCCCAGACGGCTGGGACCTTTGGAGGTAACACAGCAAGTTAATCCCATGGCATTTAAGCTCAGGTTGCCTGATAGCATGAAAATACACCCGGTTTTCCATAGGTCCCTGCTCTCACCGCATAGGGAAGGGCGGGAATTCCAGGGGCAAGAGGGAGACGTCACCGCACACCCGCAGGTAGAAGAAAGGGAACACCACCACAGGGCCACGGAAATACTGGACTCAAGGTGGCAAGGGCGCCGGGTGGAGTATTTGGTAGCGTGGGAAGGGGAACCCAGGTCCGAAAACACGTGGGTCCCCACGGAAGCCGTCGAGGACAGGTATCTGGTGGAGGTATTCCACCGCCGGTTCCCGGACAAACCCAAACCCCTGGAGAGATTCTGGGAGGAGCAATTTGGAACCACAGATGAGGAAGAGGTTTTTGAGGGATTTTCTGACTCCGAGGAGGAGGGAGGAGAGGTTTCGGAGGAAGAAGCATCAGACGGGGAAGACCACCCCGTTGGTAGGTGGAAGAGCGATTGGGAAGCGGGTTTCGAATCCACAGAAGATGGTGACAGTTCCTTCCGGGTTTCCCGCCTCCTCGGCCGACGAAGGGGACGAGTTGGTACCCCAGGTCGGTCCTGGGGTGGAGGGTATTCTGGGGGGGAGGTGGATGTCAGGGAACTGACATCAGAGCGGGAGGCGAAGGGGAGGCTCCTAGATGATGCTGGAGAAGGACCCAGCAGCAGGGGAGAAGCAACTCAGTGGAGGGGGAAGCATTTAAGCGCAACACCAGGAACAAAAGTGAGCAGATGGGGAAATCGGAGAGAGGGCTCACGGACTCTTCACTGGAACTCAGTGAGGAGGGGACAGGTCCCCGCTACCTACGCCCACCCTGCGCAGAAGGCTCCCGCGCAGTGAGAGGCGGAGGAGATTGGGTGTCAAA
>CANTUW010000201.1:0-22839 GCA_947686815.1 Podarcis lilfordi | reverse complement strand
TCACAATTTCAGCGAAAATCTGACTTTCGGCAATTCACTCAAAAATGGTGCCAAACGGTTGCAAATGCTCCCTGAGAGGTTTGGCGGTCGAAACAGAAGGCTTTTTATCACAGGAAAAGAAATCAGCCCTCGACAACTTAACTGCAGAAAAAGATTTTTTGAAAAATCCCTAAGCCCCGTGGTCACAATTTCATCAAAAATCTGACTTTCGGCAATTCACTCAAAAATGGTGGCAAACGGTTGCAAATTGTTCCCTGTGTTGTTTGGCGGTCGAAATAGAAGGCTTTTTATCACAGGAAAAGAAATCAGCCCTCGACAACTTAACCGGCAGAAAAAGATTTTTTTGAAAATATCCCTAAGCCCCGGGGTCACAATTTCAGCAAAAATCTGACTTTCGGCAATTCACTCAAAAATGGTGCCAAACGGTTTCAAATGCTCCCCTGAGAGGTCTGGCGGTCGAAACAGAAGGCTTTTTATCACAGGAAAAGAAATCAGCCCTCGACAACTGAACCGGCAGAAAAAGATTTTTTTGAAAAATCCCTAAGCCCCGGGGTCACAATTTCATCAAAAATCTGACGTAATTCACTCAAAAATGGTGCCAAACGGTTGCAAATGCTCCCCTGAGAGGTTTGGCAGTCGAAACAGAAGGCTTTTTATCACAGGAAAAGAAATCAGCCCTCGACAACTTAACCGGCAGAAAAAGATTTTTTGAAAAATCCCTAAGCCCCGGGGTCACAATTTCAGCAAAAATCTGACTTTCGGCAATTCACTCAAAAATGGTGCCTAACGGTTCCTTATGCTCCCCTGAGAGGTTTGGCGGTCGAAACAGAAGGCTTTTTATCACAGGAAAAGAAATCAGCCCTCGACAACTTAACCGGCAGAAAAAGATTTTTTTGAAAAAATCCCTAAGCCCCGAGGTCACAATTTCAGCAAAAATCTGACTTTCGGCAATTCACTCAAAAATGGTGCCAAACGGTTGCAAATGCTCCCCTGAGAGGTTTGGCGGTCGAAACAGAAGGCTTTTTATCACAGGAAAAGAAATCAGCCCTCGACAACTTAACCGGCAGAAAAAGATTTTTTGAAAAATCCCTAAGCCCCGGGTCACAATTTCAGCAAAAATCTGACTTTCGGCAATTCACTCAAAAATGGTGCCAAACGGTTGCAAATGCTCCCTGAGAGGTTTGGCAGTCGAAACAGAAGGCTTTTTATCACAGGAAAAGAAATCAGCCCTCGACAACTTAACCGGCAGAAAAAGATTTTTTGAAAAATCCCTAAGCCCCGGGTCACAATTTCAGCAAAAATCTGACTTTCGGCAATTCACTCAAAAATGGTGCCAAACGGTTGCAAATGCTCCCTGAGAGGTTTGGCGGTCGAAACAGAAGGCTTTTTATCACAGGAAAAGAAATCAGCCCTCGACAACTTAACCGGCAGAAAAGATTTTTTTGAAAAATCCCTAAGCCCCGGGGTCACAATTTCATCAAAAATCTGACTTTCGGCAATTCACTCAGAAATGGTGCCAAACGGTTGCAAATGCTCCCCTGAGAGGTTTGGCGGTCGAAACAGAAGGCTTTTTATGAAAGGACAAGAAATCAGTCCTCGACAACTTAACCGGCAGACAAAGATTTTTTTGAAAAATCCCTAAGCCCCGGGGTCACAATTTAATCAAAAATCTGACTTTCGTCAATTCACTCAGAAATGGTGCCAAACGGTTGCAAATGCTCCCCTGAGAGGTTTGGCAGTCGAAACAGAAGGCTTTTTATCACAGGAAAAGAAATCAGCCCTCGACAACTTAAGCGGCAGAAAAAGATTTTTTTGAAAAAATCCCTAAGCCCCGGGGTCACAATTTCAGCAAAAATCTGACTTTCGGCAATTCACTCAAAAATGGTGCCAAACGGTTGCAAATGCTCCCCTGAGAGGTTTGGCGGTCGAAACAGAAGGCTTTTTATCACAGGAAAAGAAATCAGCCCTCGACAACTTAACCGGCAGAAAAAGATTTTTTGAAAAATCCCTAAGCCCCGGGTCACAATTTCAGCAAAAATCTGACTTTCGGCAATTCACTCAAAAATGGTGCCAAACGGTTGCAAATGCTCCCTGAGAGGTTTGGCGGTCGAAACAGAAGGCTTTTTATCACAGGAAAAGAAATCAGCCCTCGACAACTGAACCGGCAGAAAAAGATTTTTTGAAAAATCCCTAAGCCCCGGGTCACAATTTCATCAAAAATCTGACTTTCGGCAATTCACTCAAAAATGGTGCCAAACGGTTGCAAATGCTCCCTGAGAGGTTTGGCGGTCGAAACAGAAGGCTTTTATCACAGGAAAAGAAATCAGCCCTCGACAACTTAACCGGCAGAAAAAGATTTTTTGAAAAATCCCTAAGCCCCGGGGTCACAATTTCAGCAAAAATCTGACTTTCGGCAATTCACTCAAAAATGGTGCCAAACGGTTGCAAATGCTCCCTGAGAGGTTTGGCGGTCGAAACAGAAGGCTTTTATCACAGGAAAAGAAATCAGCCCTCGACAACTTAACCGGCAGAAAAAGATTTTTTTGAAAAATCCCTAAGCCCCGGGGTCACAATTTCAGCAAAAATCTGACTTTCGGCAATTCACTCAAAAATGGTGCCAAACGGTTGCAAATGCTCCCTGAGAGGTTTGGCGGTCGAAACAGAAGGCTTTTTATCACAGGAAAAGAAATCAGCCCTCGACAACTTAACCGGCAGAAAAAGATTTTTTGAAAAATCCCTAAGCCCCGGGGTCACAATTTCAGCAAAAATCTGACTTTCGGCAATTCACTCAAAAATGGTGCCAAACGGTTGCAAATGCTCCCTGAGAGGTTTGGCGGTCGAAACAGAAGGCTTTTTATCACAGGAAAAGAAATCAGCCCTCGACAACTTAACCGGCAGAAAAGATTTTTTGAAAAATGCCTAAGCCCAGGGTCACAATTTCATCAAAAATCTGACGTTCTCCAATTCACTCAAAAATGGTGCCAAACGGTTGCAAATGCTCCCCTGAGAGGTTTGGCGGTCGAAACAGAAGGCTTTTTATCACAGGAAAAGAAATCAGCCCTCGACAACTTAACCGGCAGAAAAAGATTTTTTGAAAAATCCCTAAGCCCCGGGGTCACAATTTCAGCAAAAATCTGACTTTCGGCAATTCACTCAAAAATGGTGCCAAACGGTTGCAAATGCTGCCCTGAGAGGTTTGGCGGTCGAAACAGAAGGCTTTTTATCACAGGAAAAGAAATCAGCCCTCGACAACTTAACCGGCAGAAAAAGATTTTTTTGAAAATCCCTAAGCCCCGGGGTCACAATTTCAGCAAAAATCTGACTTTCGGCAATTCACTCAAAAATGGTGCCAAACGGTTGCAAATGCTCCCCTGAGAGGTTTGGCGGTCGAAACAGAAGGCTTTTTATCACAGGAAAAGAAATCAGCCCTCGACAACTTAACCGGCAGAAAAAGATTTTTTGAAAAATCCCTAAGCCCCGGGGTCACAATTTCAGCAAAAATCTGACTTTCGGCAATTCACTCAAAAATGGTGCCAAACGGTTGCAAATGCTCCCTGAGAGGTTTGGCGGTCGAAACAGAAGGCTTTTATCACAGGAAAGGAAATCAGCCCTCGACAACTTAACCGGCAGAAAAAGATTTTTTTGAAAAATCCCTAAGCCCCGGGGTCACAATTTCATCAAAAATCTGACTTTCGGCAATTCACTCAAAAATGGTGCCAAACGGTTGCAAATGCTCCCCTGAGAGGTTTGGCGGTCGAAACAGAAGGCTTTTTATCACAGGAAAAGAAATCAGCCCTCGACAACTTAACCGGCAGAAAAAGACTTTTTTGAAAAAATCCCTAAGCCCCGGGGTCACAATTTCAGCAAAAATCTGACTTTCTGCAATTCACTCAAAAATGGTGCCAAACGGTTGCAAATGCTCCCCTGAGAGGTTTGGCGGTCGAAACAGAAGGCTTTTTATCACAGGAAAAGAAATCAGCCCTCGACAACTTAACCGGCAGAAAAAGATTTTTTTGAAAAATCCCTAAGCCCCGGGGTCACAATTTCAGCAAAAATCTGACTTTCGGCAATTCACTCAAAAATGGTGCCAAACGGTTGCAAATGCTCCCCTGAGAGGTTTGGCGGTCGAAACAGAAGGCTTTTTATCACAGGAAAAGAAATCAGCCCTCGACAACTTAACCGTCAGTAAAAGATTTTTTGAAAAATCCCTAAGCCCCGGGGTCACAATTTCAGCAAAAATCTGACTTTCGGCAATTCACTCAAAAATGGTGCCAAACGGTTGCAAATGCTCCCTGAGAGGTTTGGCGGTCGAAACAGAAGGCTTTTTATCACAGGAAAAGAAATCAGCCCTCGACAACTTAACCGGCAGAAAAAGATTTTTTGAAAAATCCCTAAGCCCCGGGGTCACAATTTCATCAAAAATCTGACTTTCGGCAATTCACTCAAAAATGGTGCCAAACGGTTGCAAATGCTCCCTGAGAGGTTTGGCGGTCGAAACAGAAGGCTTTTTATCACAGGAAAAGAAATCAGCCCTCGACAACTTAACCGGCAGAAAAAGATTTTTTGAAAAATCCCTAAGCCCCGGGGTCACAATTTCAGCAAAAATCTGACTTTCGGCAATTCACTCAAAAATGGTGCCAAACGGTTGCAAATGCTCCCTGAGAGGTTTGGCGGTCGAAACAGAAGGCTTTTTATCACAGGAAAAGAAATCAGCCCTCGACAACTTAACCGGCAGAAAAAGATTTTTTGAAAAATCCCTAAGCCCCGGGGTCACAATTTCAGCAAAAATCTGACTTTCGGCAATTCACTCAAAAATGGTGCCAAACGGTTGCAAATGCTCCCTGAGAGGTTTGGCGGTCGAAACAGAAGGCTTTTTATCACAGGAAAAGAAATCAGCCCTCGACAACTTAACCGGCAGAAAAAGATTTTTTTGAAAAATCCCTAAGCCCCGGGTCACAATTTCAGCAGAAATCTGACATTCACCAAATCACTCTAAACTGGTGCCAAACGCTTTCAAATGCTCCGCTGAGAGGTTTGGCAGTCGAACCAGAAGGCTTTTTATCACAGGAAAAGAAATCAGCCCTCGACAACTTAACCGGCAGAAAAAGATTTTTTGAAAAATCCCTAAGCCCCGGGGTCACAATTTCATCAAAAATCTGACTTTCGGCAATTCACTCAAAAATGGTGCCAAACGGTTGCAAATGCTCCCCTGAGAGGTTTGGCGGTCGAAACAGAAGGCTTTTTATCACAGGAAAAGAAATCAGCCCTCGACAACTTAACCGGCAGAAAAAGATTTTTTTGAAAAATCCCTAAGCCCCGGGGTCACAATTTCATCAAAAATCTGACTTTCGGCAATTCACTCAAAAATGGTGCCAAACGGTTGCAAATGCTCCCTGAGAGGTTTGGCGGTCGAAACAGAAGGCTTTTTATCACAGGAAAAGAAATCAGCCCTCGACAACTTAACCGGCAGAAAAAGATTTTTTGAAAAAATCCCTAAGCCCCGGGTCACAATTTCAGCAAAAATCTGACTTTCGGCAATTCACTCAAAAATGGTTCCAAACGGTTGCAAATGCTCCCCTGAGAGGTTTGGCGGTCGAAACAGAAGGCTTATTATCACAGGAAAAGAAATCAGCCCTCGACAACTTAACCGGCAGAAAAACTTTTTTTTCAAAAAATCCCTAAGCCCCGGGGTCACAATTTCAGCAAAAATCTGACTTTCGGCAATTCACTCAAAAATGGTGCCAAACGGTTGCAAATGCTCCCCTGAGAGGTTTGGCGGTCGAAACAGAAGTCTTTTTATCACAGGAAAAGAAATCAGCCCTCGACAACTTAACCGGCAGAAAAAGATTTTTTTGAAAAAATCCCTAAGCCCCGGGGTCACAATTTCAGCAAAAATCTGACTTTCGGCAATTCACTCAAAAATGGTGCCGAACGGGTGCAAATGCTCCCTGAGAGGTTTGGCGGTCGAAACAGAAGGCTTTTTATCACAGGAAAAGAAATCAGCCCTCGACAACTTAACCGGCAGAAAAAGATTTTTTGAAAAATCCCTAAGCCCCGGGTCACAATTTCAGCAAAAATCTGACTTTCGGCAATTCACTCAAAAATGGTGCCAAACGGTTGCAAATGCTCCCTGAGAGGTTTGGCGGTCGAAACAGAAGGCTTTTTATCACAGGAAAAGAAATCAGCCCTCGACAACTTAACCGGCAGAAAAAGATTTTTTGAAAAATCCCTAAGCCCCGGGGTCACAATTTCAGCAAAAATCTGACTTTCGGCAATTCACTCAAAAATGGTGCCAAACGGTTGCAAATGCTCCCTGAGAGGTTTGGCGGTCGAAACAGAAGGCTTTTTATCACAGGAAAAGAAATCAGCCCTCGACAACTTAACCGGCAGAAAAAGATTTTTTGAAAAATCCCTAAGCCCCGGGGTCACAATTTCAGCAAAAATCTGACTTTCGGCAATTCACTCAAAAATGGTGCCAAACGGTTGCAAATGCTCCCTGAGAGGTTTGGCGGTCGAAACAGAAGGCTTTTTATCACAGGAAAAGAAATCAGCCCTCGACAACTTAACCGGCAGAAAAAGATTTTTTGAAAAATCCCTAAGCCCCGGGGTCACAATTTCAGCAAAAATCTGACTTTCGGCAATTCACTCAAAAATGGTGCCAAACGGTTGCAAATGCTCCCTGAGAGGTTTGGCGGTCGAAACAGAAGGCTTTTATCACAGGAAAAGAAATCAGCCCTCGACAACTTAACCGGCAGAAAAAGATTTTTTCAAAAATCCCTAAGCCCCGGGGTCACAATTTCATCAAAAATCTGACTTTCGGCAATTCACTCAAAAATGGTGCCAAACGGTTGCAAATGCTCCCCTGAGAGGTTTGGCGGTCGAAACAGAAGGCTTTTTATCACAGGAAAAGAAATCAGCCCTCGACAACTTAACCGGCAGAAAAAGATTTTTTGAAAAAATCCCTAAGCCCCGGGGTCACAATTTCATCAAAAATCTGACTTTCGGCAATTCACTCAAAAATGGCGCCAAACGGTTGCAAATGCTCCCTGAGAGGTTTGGCGGTCGAAACAGAAGGCTTTTTATCACAGGAAAAGAAATCAGCCCTCGACAACTTAACCGGCAGAAAAAGATTTTTTGAAAAAATCCCTAAGCCCCGGGTCACAATTTCATCAAAAATCTGACTTTCGGCAATTCACTCAAAAATGGTGCCAAACGGTTGCAAATGCTCCCTGAGAGGTTTGGCGGTCGAAACAGAAGGCTTTTTATCACAGGAAAAGAAATCAGCCCTCGACAACTTAACCGGCAGAAAAGATTTTTTGAAAAATCCCTAAGCCCCGGGGTCACAATTTCAGCAAAAATCTGACTTTCGGCAATTCACTCAAAAATGGTGCCAAACGGTTGCAAATGCTCCCTGAGAGGTTTGGCGGTCGAAACAGAAGGCTTTTTATCACAGGAAAAGAAATCAGCCCTCGACAACTTAACCGGCAGAAAAGATTTTTTGAAAAATCCCTAAGCCCCGGGGTCACAATTTCAGCAAAAATCTGACTTTCGGCAATTCACTCAAAAATGGTGCCAAACGGTTGCAAATGCTCCCTGAGAGGTTTGGCGGTCGAAACAGAAGGCTTTTATCACAGGAAAAGAAATCAGCCCTCGACAACTTAACCGGCAGAAAAAGATTTTTTGAAAAATCCCTAAGCCCCGGGGTCACAATTTCAGCAAAAATCTGACTTTCGGCAATTCACTCAAAAATGGTGCCAAACGGTTGCAAATGCTCCCTGAGAGGTTTGGCGGTCGAAACAGAAGGCTTTTTATCACAGGAAAAGAAATCAGCCCTCGACAACTTAACCGGCAGAAAAAGATTTTTTGAAAAATCCCTAAGCCCCGGGTCACAATTTCAGCAAAAATCTGACTTTCGGCAATTCACTCAAAATTGGTGCCAAACGGTTGCAACCGCTACCCTGAGAGTTTGGGCGGTCGAAACAGAAGGCTTTTTATCACAGGAAAAGAAATCAGCCCTCGACAACTTAACCGGCAGAAAAAGATTTTTTGAAAAAATCCCTAAGCCCCGGGGTCACAATTTCAGCAAAAATCTGACTTTCGGCACTTCACTCAAAAATGGTGCCAAACGATTGCAAATGCTCCCTGAGAGGTTTGGCGGTCGAAACAGAAGGCTTTTTATCACAGGAAAAGAAATCAGCCCTGGACAACTTAACCGGCAGAAAACGATTTTTTGAAAAAATCCCTAAGCCCCGGGGTCACAATTTCAGCAAAAATCTGACTTTCGGCAATTCACTCAAAAATGGTGCCAAACGGTTGCAAATGCTCCCCTGAGAGGTTTGGCGGTCGAAACAGAAGGCTTTTTATCACAGGAAAAGAAATCAGCCCTCGACAACTTAACCGGCAGAAAAGATTTTTTGAAAAATCCCTAAGCCCCGGGGTCACAATTTCAGCAAAAATCTGACGTTCGTCAATTCACTCATAAATGGTGCCAAACGGTTGCAAATGCTCACCTGAGAGGTTTGGCGGTCGAAACAGAAGGCTTTTTATCACAGGAAAAGTAATCAGCCTTCGACAAATTAAGCGGCAGAAAAAGATTTTTTGAAAAAAAATCCCTAAGCCCCGGGGTCACAATTTCAGCAAAAATCTGACTTTCGGCAAATCACTCAAAAAAATGGTGCCAAACCGTTGCAAATGCTCCCAGAGAGGTTTGGCGGTCGAAACAGAAGGCTTTTTATCACAGGAAAAGAAATCAGCCCTCGACAACTTAACCGGCAGAAAAGATTTTTTTGAAAAATCCCAAAGCCCCGGGGTCACAATTTCAGCAAAAATCTGACTTTCGGCAATTCACTCAAAAATGGTGCCAAACGGTTGCAAATGCTCCCCTGAGAGGTTTGGCGGTCGAAAAAGAAGGCTTTTTATCACAGGAAAAGGAATCAGCCCTCGACAACTTAACCGGCAGAAAAAGATATTTTTGAAAAAATCCCTAACCCCGGGGTCACAATTTCAGCAAAAATCTGACTTTCGGCAATTCACTCAAAAATGGTGCCAAACGGTTGCAAATGCTCCCTGAGAGGTTTGGCGGTCGAAACAGAAGGCTTTTTATCACAGGAAAAGAAATCAGCCCTCGACAACTTAACCGGCAGAAAAAGATTTTTTGAAAAATCCCTAAGCCCCGGGGTCACAATTTCAGCAAAAATCTGACTTTCGGCAATTCACTCAAAAATGGTGCCAAACGGTTGCAAATGCTCCCTGAGAGGTTTGGCGGTCGAAACAGAAGGCTTTTTATCACAGGAAAAGAAATCAGCCCTCGACAACTTAACCGGCAGAAAAAGATTTTTTGAAAAATCCCTAAGCCCCGGGGTCACAATTTCATCAAAAATCTGACTTTCGGCAATTCACTCAAAAATGGTGCCAAACGGTTGCAAATGCTCCCTGAGAGGTTTGGCGGTCGAAACAGAAGGCTTTTTATCACAGTAAAAGAAATCAGCCCTCGACAACTTAAGCGGCAGAAAATGTTTTTTTTGAATATTGCCCTAATCCCGGGGGTCACAATTTCAGCAAAAATCTGACTTTCGGCAATTCACTCAGAAATGGTGCCAAACGGTTGCAAATGCTCCCTGAGAGGTTTGGCGGTCGAAACAGAAGGCTTTTTATCACAGGAAAAGAAATCAGCCCTCGACAACTTAACCGGCAGAAAAAGATTTTTTTGAAAAATCCCAAAGCCCCGGGGTCACAATTTCAGCCAAAACCATACTTTCGGCAATTCACTCAAAAATGGTGCCAAACGGTTGCAAATGCTCCCTGAGAGGTTTGGCGGTCGAAACAGAAGGCTTTTTATCACAGGAAAAGTAATCAGCCCTCGACAACTTAACCGGCAGAAAAGATTTTTTTGAAAAATCCCTAAGCCCCGGGGTCACAATTTCAGCAAAAATCTGACTTTCGGCAATTCACTCAAAAATGGTGCCAAACGGTTGCAAATGCTCCCTGAGAGGTTTGGCGGTCGAAACAGAAGGCTTTTATCACAGGAAAAGAAATCAGCCCTCGACAACTTAACCGGCAGAAAAAGATTTTTTGAAAAATCCCTAAGCCCCGGGGTCACAATTTCAGCAAAAATCTGACTTTCGGCAATTCACTCAAAAATGGTGCCAAACGGTTGCAAATGCTCCCTGAGAGGTTTGGCGGTCGAAACAGAAGGCTTTTTATCACAGGAAAAGAAATCAGCCCTCGACAACTTAACCGGCAGAAAAAGATTTTTTGAAAAATCCCTAAGCCCCGGGGTCACAATTTCAGCAAAAATCTGACTTTCGGCAATTCACTCAAAAATGGTGCCAAACGGTTGCAAATGCTCCCCTGAGAGGTTTGGCGGTCGAAACAGAAGGCTTTTTATCACAGGAAAAGAAATCAGCCCTCGACAACTTAACCGGCAGAAAAAGATTTTTTGAAAAATCCCTAAGCCCCGGGGTCACAATTTCAGCAAAAATCTGACTTTCGGCAATTCACTCAAAAATGGTGCCAAACGGTTGCAAATGCTCCCTGAGAGGTTTGGCGGTCGAAACAGAAGGCTTTTTATCACAGGAAAAGAAATCAGCCCTCGACAACTTAACCGGCAGAAAAAGATTTTTTGAAAAATCCCTAAGCCCCGGGGTCACAATTTCAGCAAAAATCTGACTTTCGGCAATTCACTCAAAAATGGTGCCAAACGGTTGCAAATGCTCCCTGAGAGGTTTGGCGGTCGAAACAGAAGGCTTTTTATCACAGGAAAAGAAATCAGCCCTCGACAACTTAACCGGCAGAAAAAGATTTTTTGAAAAATCCCTAAGCCCCGGGTCACAATTTCAGCAAAAATCTGACTTTCGGCAATTCACTCAAAAATGGTGCCAAACGGTTGCAAATGCTCCCTGAGAGGTTTGGCGGTCGAAACAGAAGGCTTTTTATCACAGGAAAAGAAATCAGCCCTCGACAACTTAACCGGCAGAAAAAGATTTTTTGAAAAATCCCTAAGCCCCGGGTCACAATTTCAGCAAAAATCTGACTTTCGGCAATTCACTCAAAAATGGTGCCAAACGGTTGCAAATGCTCCCCTGAGAGGTTTGGCGGTCGAAACAGAAGGCTTTTTATCACAGGAAAAGAAATCAGCCCTCGACAACTTAACCGGGAGAAAAAGATTTTTTGAAAAATCCCTAAGCCCCGGGGTCACAATTTCAGCAAAAATCTGACTTTCGGCAATTCACTCAAAAATGGTGCCAAACGGTTGCAAATGCTCCCCTGAGAGGTTTGGCGGTCGAAACAGAAGGCTTTTTATCACAGGAAAAGAAATCAGCCCTCGACAACTTAACCGGCAGGAAAATATTTTTTGAGAAAATCCCTAAGCCCCGGGGTCACAATTTCAGCAAAAATCTGACTTTCGGCAACTCACTCAAAAATGGTGCCAAACGGTTGCAAATGCCCCCTGAGAGGTTTGGCGGTCGAAACAGAAGGCTTTTTATCACAGGAAAAGAAATCAGCCCTCGACAACTTAACCGGCAGAAAAAGATTTTTTTGAAAAAATCCCTAAGCCCCGGGGTCACAATTTCAGCAAAAATCTGACTTTCGGCAATTCACTCAAAAATGGTGCCAAACGGTTGCAAATGCTCCCCTGAGAGGTTTGGCGGTCGAAACAGAAGGCTTTTTATCACAGGAAAAGAAATCAGCCCTCGACAACTTAACCGGCAGAAAAAGATTTTTTTGAAAAAATCCCTAAGCCCCGGGGGACAATTTCAGCAAAAACCTGACTTTCGGCAATTCACTCAAAAATGGTGCCAAACGGTTGCAAATGCTCCCCTGAGAGGTTTGGCGGTCGAAACAGAAGGCTTTTTATCACAGGAAAAGAAATCAGCCCTCGACAACTTAACCGGCAGAAAAAGATTTTTTGAAAAATCCCTAAGCCCCGGGTCACAATTTCAGCAAAAATCTGACTTTCGGCAATTCACTCAAAAATGGTGCCAAACGGTTGCAAATGCTCCCTGAGAGGTTTGGCGGTCGAAACAGAAGGCTTTTTATCACAGGAAAAGAAATCAGCCCTCGACAACTTAACCGGCAGAAAAAGATTTTTTTGAAAAATCCCTAAGCCCCGGGTCACAATTTCAGCAAAAATCTGACTTCTCGCAATTCACTCAAAAATGGTGCCAAACGGTTGCAAATGCTTCCCTGAGAGGTTTGGCAGTCGAAACAGAAGGCTTTTTATCACAGGAAAAGAAATCAGCCCTCGACAACTTAACCGGCAGAAAAAGATTTTTTTGAAAAAATCCCTAAGCCCCGGGGTCACAATTTCAGCAAAAATCTGACTTTCGGCAATACATTCAAAAATGGTGCAAAACGGTTGCAAATGCTTCCCTGAGAGGTTTGGCGGTCGAAACAGAAGGCTTTTTATCACAGGAAAAGAAATCAGCCCTCGACAACTTAACCGGCAGAAAAAGATTTTTTTGAAAAATCCCTAAGCCCCGGGGTCACAATTTCATCAAAAAAATGACTTTCGGCAATTCACTCAAAAATGGCGCCAAACCGTTGCAACTGCGCCCTGTGAGGTTTGGCAGTCGAAACAGAAGGCTTTTTATCACAGGAAAAGAAATCAGCCCTCGACAACTTAACCGGCAGAAAAAGATTTTTTTTGAAAAAATCCCTAAGCCCCGGGGTCACAATTTCAGCAAAAATCTGACTTTCGGCAATTCACTCAAAAATGGTGCCAAACGGTTGCAAATGCTCCCCTGAGAGGTTTGGCGGTCGAAACAGAAGGCTTTTATCACAGGAAAAGAAATCAGCCCTCGACAACTTAACCGGCAGAAAAGATTTTTTGAAAAATCCCTAAGCCCCGGGGTCACAATTTCAGCAAAAATCTGACTTTCGGCAATTCACTCAAAATGGTGCCAAACGGTTGCAAATGCTCCCCTGAGAGGTTTGGCGGTCGAAACAGAAGGCTTTTTATCACAGGAAAAGAAATCAGCCCTCGACAACTTAACCGGCAGAAAAAGATTTTTTTGAAAACATCCCTAAGCCCCGGGGTCACAATTTCAGCAAAAATCTGACTTTCGGCAATTCACTCAAAAATGGTGCCAAACGGTTGCAAATGCCCCCTGAGAGGTTTGGCGGTCGAAACAGAAGGCTTTTTATCACAGGAAAAGAAATCAGCCCTCGACAACTTAACCGGCAGAAAAAGATTTTTTTGAAAAATCCCTAAGCCCCGGGGTCACAATTTCAGGAAAAATCTGATTTTCGGCAATTCACTCAAAAATGGTGCCAAACGGTTGCAAATGCTCCCTGAGAGGTTTGGCGGTCGAAACAGAAGGCTTTTATCACAGGAAAAGAAATCAGCCCTCGACAACTTAACCGGCAGAAAAAGATTTTTTGAAAAATCCCTAAGCCCCGGGGTCACAATTTCAGCAAAAATCTGACTTTCGGCAATTCACTCAAAAATGGTGCCAAACGGTTGCAAATGCTCCCTGAGAGGTTTGGCGGTCGAAACAGAAGGCTTTTTATCACAGGAAAAGAAATCAGCCCTCGACAACTTAAACGGCAGAAAAAAGATTTTTTTGAAAAAATCCCTAAGACCCGGGGTCACAATTTCAGCAAAAATCTGACTTTCGGCAATTCACTCAAAAATGGTGCCAAACGGTTGCAAATGCTTCCCTGAGAGGTTTTGACGTCTAAACAGAAGGCTTTTTATCACAGGAAAAGAAATCAGGCCTCGACAACTTAAACGGCAGAAAAAGATTTTTTTGAAAAATTCCCTAAGCCCCGGGGTCACAATTTCAGCAAAAATCTGACTTTCGGCAATTCACTCAAAAATGGTGCCAAACGGTTGCAAATGCGACCCTGAGAGGTTTGGCGGACGAAACAGAAGGCTTTTTATCACAGGAAAAGAAATCAGCCCTCGACAACTTAACCGGCAGAAAAAGATTTTTTTCTAAAATTCCCTAAGCCCGGGGTCACAATTTCAGCAAAAATCTGACTTTCGGCAATTCACTCAAAAATGGTGCCAAACGGTTGCAAATGCTCCCTGAGAGGTTTGGCGGTCGAAACAGAAGGCTTTTATCACAGGAAAAGAAATCAGCCCTCGACAACTTAACCGGCAGAAAAAGATTTTTTGAAAAATCCCTAAGCCCCGGGTCACAATTTCAGCAAAAATCTGACTTTCGGCAATTCACTCAAAAATGGTGCCAAACGGTTGCAAATGCTCCCTGAGAGGTTTGGCGGTCGAAACAGAAGGCTTTTTATCACAGGAAAAGAAATCAGCCCTCGACAACTTAACCGGCAGAAAAAGATTTTTTGAAAAATCCCTAAGCCCCGGGGTCACAATTTCAGCAAAAATCTGACTTTCGGCAATTCACTCAAAAATGGTGCCAAACGGTTGCAAATGCTCCCTGAGAGGTTTGGCGGTCGAAACAGAAGGCTTTTTATCACAGGAAAAGAAATCAGCCCTCGACAACTTAACCGGCAGAAAAAGATTTTTTGAAAAATCCCTAAGCCCCGGGGTCACAATTTCAGCAAAAATCTGACTTTCGGCAATTCACTCAAAAATGGTGCCAAACGGTTGCAAATGCTCCCTGAGAGGTTTGGCGGTCGAAACAGAAGGCTTTTTATCACAGGAAAAGAAATCAGCCCTCGACAACTTAACCGGCAGAAAAAGATTTTTTTGAAAAATCCCTAAGCCCCGGGTCACAATTTCAGCAAAAATCTGACTTTCGGCAATTCACTCAAAAATGGTGCCAAACGGTTGCAAATGCTCCCTGAGAGGTTTGGCAGTCGAAACAGAAGGCTTTTTATCACAGGAAAAGAAATCAGCCCTCGACAACTTAACCGGCAGAAAAAGATTTTTTGAAAAAATCCCTAAGCCCCGGGTCACAATTTCAGCAAAAATCTGACTTTCGGCAATTCACTCAAAAATGGTGCCAAACGGTTGCAAATGCTCCCCTGAGAGGTTTGGCGGTCGAAACAGAAGGCTTTTTATCACAGGAAAAGAAATCAGCCCTCGACAACTTAACCGGCAGAAAAAGATTTTTTGAAAAATCCCTAAGCCCCGGGGTCACAATTTCAGCAAAAATCTGACTTTCGGCAATTCACTCAAAAATGGTGCCAAACGGTTGCAAATGCTCCCCTGAGAGGTTTGGCGGTCGAAACAGAAGGCTTTTTATCACAGGAAAAGAAATCAGCCCTCGACAACTTAACCGGCAGAAAAAGATTTTTTGAAAAATCCCTAAGCCCCGGGGTCACAATTTCAGCAAAAATCTGACTTTCGGCAATTCACTCAAAAATGGTGCCAAACGGTTGCAAATGCTCCCCTGAGAGGTTTGGCGGTCGAAACAGAAGGCTTTTTATCACAGGAAAAGAAATCAGCCCTCGACAACTTAACCGGCAGAAAAAGATTTTTTGAAAAATCCCTAAGCCCCGGGGTCACAATTTCAGCAAAAATCTGACTTTCGGCAATTCACTCAAAAATGGTGCCAAACGGTTGCAAATGCTCCCCTGAGAGGTTTGGCGGTCGAAACAGAAGGCTTTTTATCACAGGAAAAGAAATCAGCCCTCGACAACTTAACCGCCAGAAAAAGATTTTTTTTAAAAAATCCATAAGCCCCGGGGTCACAATTTCAGCAAAAATCTGACTTTCGGCAATTCACTCAAAAATGGTGCCAAACGGTTGCAAATGCTCCCCTGAGAGGTTTGGCGGTCGAAACAGAAGGCTTTTTTCACAGGAAGAGTTATCAGCCCTCGACAAGTTAAGCGGCAGAAAAAGATTTTTTTTGAAAAAATCCCTAAGCCCCGGGGTCACAATTTCATCAAAAATCTGACTTTCGGCAATTCACTCAAAAATGGTGCCAAACGGTTGCAAATGCTCCCCTGAGAGGTTTGGCGGTCGAAACAGAAGGCTTTTTATCACAGGAAAAGAAATCAGCCCTCGACAACTTAACCGGCAGAAAAAGATTTTTTGAAAAAATCCCTAAGCCCCGGGGTCACAATTTCAGCAAAAATTTGACTTTCGGCAATTCACTCAAAAATGGTGCCAAACGGTTGCAAATGCTCGCCTGAGAGGTTTGGCGGTCGAAACAGAAGGCTTTTTATCACAGTAAAAGAAATCAGCCCTGGACAACTTAACCGGCAGAAAAAGATTTTTTGAAAAAATTCCTAACCCCCGGGGTCACAATTTCAGCAAAAATCTGACTTTCGGCAATTCACTCAAAAATGGTGCCAAACGGTTGCAAATGCTTCCCTGAGAGGTTTGGCGGTCGAAACAGAAGGCTTTTTATCACAGGAAAAGAAATCAGCCCTCGACAACTTAACCGGCAGAAAAGATTTTTTTGAAAAAATCCCTAAGCCCCGGGGTCACAATTTCAGCAAAAATCTGACATTCTCCAATTCACTCAAAAATGGTGCCAAACGGTTGCAAATGCTCCCCTGAGAGGTTTGGCGGTCGAAACAGAAGGCTTTTTATCACAGGAAAAGAAATCAGCCCTCGACAACTTAACCGGCAGAAAAAGATTTTTTGAAAAATCCCTAAGCCCCGGGGTCACAATTTCATCAAAAATCTGACTTTCGGCAATTCACTCAAAAATGGTGCCAAACGGTTGCAAATGCTCCCTGAGAGGTTTGGCGGTCGAAACAGAAGGCTTTTTATCACAGGAAAAGAAATCAGCCCTCGACAACTTAACCGGCAGAAAAGATTTTTTGAAAAATCCCTAAGCCCCGGGTCACAATTTCAGCAAAAATCTGACTTTCGGCAATTCACTCAAAAATGGTGCCAAACGGTTGCAAATGCTCCCCTGAGAGGTTTGGCGGTCGAAACAGAAGGCTTTTTATCACAGGAAAAGAAATCAGCCCTCGACAACTTAACCGGCAGAAAAAGATTTTTTGAAAAAATCCCTAAGCCCCGGGGTCACAAATTCAGCAAAAATCTGACTTTCGGCAATTCACTCAAAAATGGTGCCAAACGGTTGCAAATGCTCCCTGAGAGGTTTGGCGGTCGAAACAGAAGGCTTTTTATCACAGGAAAAGAAATCAGCCCTCGACAACTTAACCGGCAGAAAAAGATTTTTTTGAAAAATCCCTAAGCCCCGGGGTCACAATTTCAGCAAAAATCTGACTTTCGGCAATTCACTCAAAAATGGTGCCAAACGGTTGCAAATGCTCCCTGAGAGGTTTGGCGGTCGAAACAGAAGGCTTTTATCACAGGAAAAGAAATCAGCCCTCGACAACTTAACCGGCAGAAAAAGATTTTTTGAAAAATCCCTAAGCCCCGGGTCACAATTTCAGCAAAAATCTGACTTTCGGCAATTCACTCAAAAATGGTGCCAAACGGTTGCAAATGCTCCCTGAGAGGTTTGGCGGTCGAAACAGAAGGCTTTTATCACAGGAAAAGAAATCAGCCCTCGACAACTTAACCGGCAGAAAAAGATTTTTTGAAAAAATCCCTAAGCCCCGGGTCACAATTTCAGCAAAAATCTGACTTTCGGCAATTCACTCAAAAATGGTGCCAAACGGTTGCAAATGCTCCCCTGAGAGGTTTGGCGGTCGAAACAGAAGGCTTTTTATCACAGGAAAAGAAATCAGCCCTCGACAACTTAACCGGCAGAAAAAGATTTTTTCAAAAATCCCTAAGCCCCGGGGTCACAATTTCAGCAAAAATCTGACTTTCGGCAATTCACTCAAAAATGGTGCCAAACGGTTGCAAATGCTCCCCTGAGAGGTTTGGCGGTCGAAACAGAAGGCTTTTTATCACAGGAAAAGAAATCAGCCCTCGACAACTTAACAGCCAGAAAAAGATTTTTTGAAAAATCCCTAAGCCCCGGGTCACAATTTCAGCAAAAATCTGACTTTCGGCAATTCACTCAAAAATGGTGCCAAACGGTTGCAAATGCTCCCTGAGAGGTTTGGCGGTCGAAACAGAAGGCTTTTATCACAGGAAAAGAAATCAGCCCTCGACAACTTAACCGGCAGAAAAAGATTTTTTGAAAAATCCCTAAGCCCCGGGGTCACAATTTCAGCAAAAATCTGACTTTCGGCAATTCACTCAAAAATGGTGCCAAACGGTTGCAAATGCTCCCTGAGAGGTTTGGCGGTCGAAACAGAAGGCTTTTTATCACAGGAAAAGAAATCAGCCCTCGACAACTTAACCGGCAGAAAAAGATTTTTTGAAAAATCCCTAAGCCCCGGGTCACAATTTCAGCAAAAATCTGACTTTCGGCAATTCACTCAAAAATGGTGCCAAACGGTTGCAAATGCTCCCTGAGAGGTTTGGCGGTCGAAACAGAAGGCTTTTTATCACAGGAAAAGTAATCAGCCCTCGACAACTTAACCGGCAGAAAAGATTTTTTTGAAAAATCCCTAAGCCCCGGGTCACAATTTCAGCAAAAATCTGACATTCTCGAATTCACTCAAAAATGGCGCCAAACGGTTGCAAATGCTCCCCTGATAGGTTTGGCGGTCGAAACAGAAGGCTTTTTATCACAGGAAAAGAAATCAGCCCTCGACAACTTAAGCGGCAGAAAAAGATTTTTTTGAAAAAATCCCTAAGCCCCGGGGTCACAATTTCATCAAAAATCTGACTTTCGGCAATTCACTCAAAAATGGTGCCAAACGGTTGCAAATGCTCCCTGAGAGGTTTGGCGGTCGAAACAGAAGGCTTTTTATCACAGGAAAAGAAATCAGCCCTCGACAACTTAACCGGCAGAAAAAGATTTTTTGAAAAATCCCTAAGCCCCGGGGTCACAATTTCAGCAAAAATCTGACTTTCGGCAATTCACTCAAAAATGGTGCCAAACGGTTGCAAATGCTCCCTGAGAGGTTTGGCGGTCGAAACAGAAGGCTTTTATCACAGGAAAAGAAATCAGCCCTCGACAACTTAACCGGCAGAAAAGATTTTTTGAAAAAATCCCTAAGCCCCGGGTCACAATTTCAGCAAAAATCTGACTTTCGGCAATTCACTCAAAAATGGTGCCAAACGGTTGCAAATGCTCCCTGAGAGGTTTGGCGGTCGAAACAGAAGGCTTTTTATCACAGGAAAAGAAATCAGCCCTCGACAACTTAACCGGCAGAAAAAGATTTTTTTGAAAAATCCCTAAGCCCCGGGTCACAATTTCAGCAAAAATCTGACTTTCGGCAATTCACTCAAAAATGGTGCCAAACGGTTGCAAATGCTCCCTGAGAGGTTTGGCGGTCGAAACAGAAGGCTTTTTATCACAGGAAAAGAAATCAGCCCTCGACAACTTAACCGGCAGAAAAGATTTTTTGAAAAATCCCTAAGCCCCGGGGTCACAATTTCAGCAAAAATCTGACTTTCGGCAATTCACTCAAAAATGGTGCCAAACGGTTGCAAATGCTCCCTGAGAGGTTTGGCAGTCGAAACAGAAGTCTTTTTATCAAAGGAAAAGAAATCAGCCCTCGACAACGTAACCGGCAGAAAAAGATTTTTTTGAAAAATCCCTAAGCCCCGGGGTCACAATTTCAGCAAAAATCTGACTTTCGGCAATTCACTCAAAAATGGTGCCAAACGGTTGCAAATGCTCCCTGAGAGGTTTGGCGGTCGAAACAGAAGGCTTTTTATCACAGGAAAAGAAATCAGCCCTCGACAACTTAACCGGCAGAAAAAGATTTTTTTGAAAAATCCCTAAGCCCCGGGGTCACAATTTCATCAAAAATCTGACTTTCGGCAATTCACTCAAAAATGGTGCCAAACGGTTGCAAATGCTCCCTGAGAGGTTTGGCGGTCGAAACAGAAGGCTTTTATCACAGGAAAAGAAATCAGCCCTCGACAACTTAACCGGCAGAAAAGATTTTTTGAAAAATCCCTAAGCCCCGGGGTCACAATTTCAGCAAAAATCTGACTTTCGGCAATTCACTCAAAAATGGTGCCAAACGGTTGCAAATGCTCCCTGAGAGGTTTGGCGGTCGAAACAGAAGGCTTTTTATCACAGGAAAAGAAATCAGCCCTCGACAACTTAACCGGCAGAAAAGATTTTTTGAAAAAATCCCTAAGCCCCGGGTCACAATTTCAGCAAAAATCTGACTTTCGGCAATTCACTCAAAAATGGTGCCAAACGGTTGCAAATGCTCCCTGAGAGGTTTGGCGGTCGAAACAGAAGGCTTTTTATCACAGGAAAAGAAATCAGCCCTCGACAACTTAACCGGCAGAAAAAGATTTTTTGAAAAATCCCTAAGCCCCGGGTCACAATTTCAGCAAAAATCTGACTTTCGGCAATTCACTCAAAAATGGTGCCAAACGGTTGCAAATGCTCCCTGAGAGGTTTGGCGGTCGAAACACAAGGCTTTTTATCACAGGAAAAGAAATCAGCCCTCGACAACTTAACCGGCAGAAAAAGATTTTTTGAAAAATCCCTAAGCCCCGGGTCACAATTTCAGCAAAAATCTGACTTTCGGCAATTCACTCAAAAATGGTGCCAAACGGTTGCAAATGCTCCCTGAGAGGTTTGGCGGTCGAAACAGAAGGCTTTTATCACAGGAAAAGAAATCAGCCCTCGACAACTTAACCGGCAGAAAAAGATTTTTTGAAAAATCCCTAAGCCCCGGGGTCACAATTTCAGCAAAAATCTGACTTTCGGCAATTCACTCAAAAATGGTGCCAAACGGTTGCAAATGCTCCCTGAGAGGTTTGGCGGTCGAAACAGAAGGCTTTTTATCACAGGAAAAGAAATCAGCCCTCGACAACTTAACCGGCAGAAAAAGATTTTTTGAAAAATCCCTAAGCCCCGGGGTCACAATTTCATCAAAAATCTGACTTTCGGCAATTCACTCAAAAATGGTGCCAAACGGTTGCAAATGCTCCCTGAGAGGTTTGGCGGTCGAAACAGAAGGCTTTTTATCACAGGAAAAGAAATCAGCCCTCGACAACTTAACCGGCAGAAAAAGATTTTTTTGAAAAAATCCCTAAGCCCCGGGTCACAATTTCAGCAAAAATCTGACTTTCGGCAATTCACTCAAAAATGGTGCCAAACGGTTGCAAATGCTCCCCTGAGAGGTTTGGCGGTCGAAACAGAAGGCTATTTATCACAGGAAAAGAAATCAGCCCTCGACAACTTAACTGGCAGAAAAAGATTTTTTTAAAAAATCCCTAAGCCCCGTTGTCACAATTTCAGCAAAAATCTGACTTTCGGCAATTCACTCAGAAATGGTGCGAAACGGTTGCAAATGCTCCCCTGAGAGTTTTGGCGGTCGAAACAGAAGGCTATTTATCACAGGAAAAGAAATCAGCCCTCGACAACTTAACCAGCAGAAAAAGATTTTTTTGAAAAAAATCCCTAAGCCCCGGGTCACAATTTCATCAAAAATCTGACTTTCGGCAATTCACTCAAAAATGGCGCCAAACGGTTGCAAATGCTCCCTGAGAGGTTTGGCGGTCGAAACAGAAGGCTTTTTATCACAGGAAAAGAAATCAGCCCTCGACAACTTAACTGCAGAAAAGATTTTTTCAAAAATCCCTAAGCCCCGGGGTCACAATTTCAGCAAAAATCTGACTTTCGGCAATTCACTCAAAAATGGTGCCAAACGGTTGCAAATGCTCCCCTGAGAGGTTTGGCGGTCGAAACAGAAGGCTTTTTATCACAGGAAAAGAAATCAGCCCTCGACAACTTAACCGGCAGAAAAGATTTTTTGAAAAATCCCTAAGCCCCGGGGTCACAATTTCAGCAAAAATCTGACTTTCGGCAATTCACTCAAAAATGGTGCCAAACGGTTGCAAATGCTCCCTGAGAGGTTTGGCGGTCGAAACAGAAGGCTTTTATCACAGGAAAAGAAATCAGCCCTCGACAACTTAACCGGCAGAAAAAGATTTTTTGAAAAATCCCTAAGCCCCGGGGTCACAATTTCAGCAAAAATCTGACTTTCGGCAATTCACTCAAAAATGTTGCCAAACGGTTGCAAATGCTCCCCTGAGAGGTTTGGCAGTCGAAACAGAAGGCTTTTTATCACAGGAAAAGAAATCAGCCCTCGACAACTTAACCGGCAGAAAAAGATTTTTTTTGAAAAAATCCCTAAGCCCCGGGGTCACAATTTCAGCAAAAATCTGACTTTCGGCAATTCACTCAAAAATGGTGCCAAACGGTTGCAAATGCTCCCCTGAGAGGTTTGGCGGTTGAAACAGAAGGCTTTTTATCACAGGAAAAGAAATCAGCCCTCGACAACTTAACCGGCAGAAAAAGATTTTTTGAAAATATCCCTAAGCCCCGGGTCACAATTTCAGCAAAAATCTGACTTTCGGCAATTCACTCAAAATGGTGCCAAACGGTTGCAAATGCTCCCTGAGAGGTTTGGCGGTCGAAACAGAAGGCTTTTTATCACAGGAAAAGAAATCAGCCCTCGACAACTTAACCGGCAGAAAAAGATTTTTTGAAAAATCCCTAAGCCCCGGGTCACAATTTCAGCAAAAATCTGACTTTCGGCAATTCACTCAAAAATGGTGCCAAACGGTTGCAAATGCTCCCTGAGAGGTTTGGCGGTCGAAACAGAAGGCTTTTATCACAGGAAAAGAAATCAGCCCTCGACAACTTAACCGGCAGAAAAGATTTTTTGAAAAATCCCTAAGCCCCGGGTCACAATTTCCTCAAAAATCTGACATTCTGCAATTCACTCAAAAATGGTGCCAAACGGTTGCAAATGCTCCCCTGAGAGGTTTGGCATTCGAAACAGAAGGCTTTTTATCACAGGAAAATAAATCAGCCCTTGACAAGTTAATCGGCAGAAAAAGATTTTTTTGAAAAAATCCCTAAGCCGGGCCCGGGCTCACAATTTCATCAAAAATCTGACTTTCGGCAATTCACTCAAAAATGGTGCCAAACGGTTGCAAATGCTCCCCTGAGA
>CANTUW010000200.1:0-22864 GCA_947686815.1 Podarcis lilfordi | reverse complement strand
AAAGCATAAAATGGCCCCAAAATAGGCTCAGCACATTAAGTTAAAAAGGTAATAAAAAATTAAACAGGTCCGGGACTAGGGCACACTACCCTGTCAGAGTAGCCCTGAGTTTCAGAGCCTGCACTGTGAAGATTGCCACCCCACGTGAAATTTGGGGATTTGCGTCCACAAGAAGTGCTTTCAAACAGTCTTCCTTAGATGAAATGGAGGACGGGATCAAGAGGAGGAGCTTAGGTCTTATTGGGTCATAAATAGGGCAGTAGAAAAGAAATGTATGAAGTCCTCTACTTCATTCATTGTGCATGGACATAGACGCTGAGTAATAGGGGTCTTAGAGTAGGTCCCCTGCAGGAAGGCCGTGGGTATAGAATGAAAGCGGGCCATTGTAAACGCTCTTCTCAAATTGGGCTCCGTCAGGTCTATCAAGTAGTTGGCAAGTGATCTTACCACTTTCACTTTAGGGAGCCACATGGAGAGGCGAGCTGAGGTGGACTGTGCCCGGTCCATGGCCTCATCTCTTGTAAGAATCCAGGCCCGGATTTTATGTTGGTCCCAAGATGACAACGTGTCGAAATCTGGGAGGGAGTAGCGTACAGTAATAGTCTCCATGGCCTTGGACCATTTGTTGGAGTGAGAACAAGATAAAAAGGCTTGCCATGCTAGTAGGGAACCTGCGGCATTGATTAATTTGCAATAAAAACTAATAATTCTAATGTGGGCTCTCGCAACAATGGAGGGAGGCCCAGTTCTGTTCTTAACTGTGCAGCAACCGAGCCCTTGGGGAGACCCAGTATCTTTCGTGCAAAAGAGTTTTGTAGAATCTCCAGCCGTTGTAGTGTTTTTACATTCCACCCCAGATTTCAACCCCATACAGTAACATCGGGAGGACTTTGCTGATAAATGCTTTTCTGATTGGTGGAACCAACTGGCCGCCTTTTGCATAGAAGAATTTCTCCAAGGCTTTGATGGTTCTACGGGCAGCCAGGATGGTCATATTTAGGTGAGCTGACCAGCTAAGCCCATGCTGAAAAGTGATTCCCAAATACTTGAATGCTGAGCAATATTCAATAGAGTGGCCCTCAAAATTCCAGAATGACTTCCGAGTTTTCGTGCCAAAAGTAAGAATTTTGGTTTTGGCGAAATTGATTTTGAGGGAATTGGTATCACAATATGTCATGAGCCCTCTGAGCATGTTGTTTAAGCCCTGCTTGGTTAAAGACAGTATCACCATGTCGTCCGCATAGAGTAATATGGGGATCTTAAGCTGTTGTAAAGAGGGGGCAGATTGATTTAGGGCCTGCATAGTTGTAACGATGTCGTTGATATAGAAATTGAATAGAAAAGGGGCCAAGAGGCAGCCCTGTTTGACCCCTTTATTCAGAGAGAAAGAATCAGAAAGAGCTCCCAGAGGGCCGAATTTTACTCTGGCCGATATGTCATTATGAATTTCCATGAGAAGGAGGAGGAGTCTCTTATCTATGTTGGTGGAACTAAGCTTCTGCCATAGCCTATCTCTGGGAATGGAGTCAAAAGCGGAGGTCAGGTCCACAAAAGCCGCGTGTAGTTTACAGTTGAACCTGTTTAGGTATTTATCAATCAGGGTAAATAGAACAAGACATTGGCCAGATGTGCTGTGACCTTTACGGAAGCCAGCCTGTTCCGGGTGGAATAGCTTTGTTTCTTCTGCCCACTCGACTAATTTCTCTAGCAAAAATCTAGAGTAAACCTTGTATGATATGTCTAGCAGGCTGATAGGTCGATAGTTACGCGGATCTTGTGGGTCCCCCTTTTTATATATTGGGATGACTATGCTCTGTTTCCAATTAGGCGGGATCTTAAGAGTGGCATTAATAGTGGTAAAGAGAGATGCAAAAATAGGGGCCCACCACATCTGGTTCAATAAGAATACCTCGGGTGGAATCATATCCTCCCCCGGGGATTTATCCCCTGATAGCATGCTAATTAGTTGTACACATCTCTCTGGGGAGACTGGCTCCCAGTTGGGCAAGGCAGATGCAGGAAGAGTGGAAACTGCGTTTACGTCGGAATCTGGGGCGGAATACAGCTGAGCAAAGTGAGAGTGCCAACTGGCTGCTGTGATGTTATTAACGATGAATGAGGGGGGTCTTAAACCTGCATTAATTAAATTCCAGAATTTCTTGTCGTCACGGGTTTTAATGGCCACTGACAATGCCGTCCAGCGTTCTTGCGCAAAGATCAATTTCTTATGTTGGAGCAACTTCTTGTAGTAAGAACGGAATTGGGCTAACTCCTGATTTTGCTCTGGGTGCTGTCTGAATTCATATCAGACTGAAGAAATCTAAGCCTACTTCTGCACTGTTTGCATTCTTGGTCGAACCAAGTTTGATTCTTCCAGGTTAAACTCGCACGAGAGGGTTTCGTAAGTGTTGGGAGCAAGTAGGCTAGAATTTGTTGGAAACTTGAGAAATGATTCACATTCATTGTTACCAGCTGAGCTTTCAGGGCTAGGATCTCAGGGGAATTTAGGAGGACTTTTATGTCTTGCTCCAGATAGATATCCCACTTCTTACGACCGGGGCTAAGGTCAGTGAATCCTGGAGGTGGAGTGAGCTGGGAAGCCCCAGCTGTGTATGGTGGAAAGAGATGGCAATAGGGAGGTGGTCACTTTCGGTTCTGTTGAACACATTGAAACAATATGCCTTATCATTAAGTGCCGAGGAGGACCAGATATAATCTATAACGCTTGCCCCTCTAGATCCTAGAAAAGTATAGCATCCCCGGACCAGTCTTTGGGTGTACCATGCAAGCTGTGCAGCCCGCAGTTAATGGTAAACTCCAGCAGTATGATGCCAGCCCTATTAATGGTCTTGTCATGAGAATTCCACGTAGGAAACCACTCCTCTTCTATGAATAGTTGCGACTTATCGGTGAATGAGCTTATATCTGCTCCGATTCTGGCATTAAAGTCCCCCATTATGAGGATCTCTGACTTTGGGAATTCAGCCACAGATTTATCAAGGATAAATCTTAGATCCTCCCAAAACCGATTTGTATGGGAAGAGGAGTAGGTAGATGGATTGTACAAGTTAACACATATGAAGTCCCCAACCGGGCTGTTAGTGATGTGCAAAGTTTGAATACAATTACTCTCTAACCAAAAGAGAGGAGAGATATTTAGATGAAGCTCCTGCGAAACAAATGTTACCAGGCCTCCACTAGGGCGCCCATACAAATGTGTTTTGGTCGCAGGAATCACAAAGGCGTCATAGCCCAATAGGGAAGGGGGGGGTGACGATTCTAAGCACCAGGTCTCTTGTATACCCATAATCTGGAATTTCGCTAAAAACTCTATCATGTCCCCGCCATCCTGTTTGGACGTCCATCCCGCCACATTCCAGGATAGCACATTGAAGCAGTTTGAGGAGGGACTATGTGCTAGTCAGATACTCTGGTTGCTGGTGGAAGAAGCCTTGCCAAGGGTCTGAGACCGCGCCAGGCGTAATACAGCCGAAGGTATCGAAGGGATGGTAATTTGATTGATGTGGCCAGCAGGGTCTTCAATAAAGCCTGAGCTGTCTCTTTGCACAGTGACTTCCTTAACGTTTATATATTGACTTGAAGAGGTTGCGGATACATGAGGTTCTACCAAACGAGGTTGACTGGCAAAGGACGAGGATATACAGTCATCTGCCTGGACCGCACTGAATGAGGACTCCAGGTCAGGCATAGAAGAATAGGACATTGACAGGTTACCAGGATGCGTGGTGTTTGGCATATTGCTCTTTAAGGCGAGGGACGAGGTAGTTGATTGCAAATCTATTAGTAGAGGTGAAGGGGGTCTGCGTTGCGACGATGTATGAGGAGCTTCCGCCAGGCAGACTGCCATATCATCCATCATTGGAGTCCCAGTGATTGGCAGGGGTTTCTGGGGTGTTAGCCCCTTCATGACTGCATTCCTTTGATTTAATAGGTTACTATGACCAGGTTTTAAGGAGATTTTCTCTTGAAGTACATGTGTAAGTTGCTGCTTGAGTGTATCAAGCCTGTTTATAACTTCCTGCTGTTCTACTAATGGCAACTCGCCATAGGATGAAATAAGGTCCCTCTCCTCTGAGGGAGCCAGATAACTGGGTCCGCTTTGGTCATGCTTCTCTGTTGCTGGAGTAGATAAACCAGGAAGCTTGGGCTGAGAGGGAGGGTGAGGTTCCTGGGTGGACAGCTTGAGTTTCAAAACTATGTCGCGCCTGTCTGGCGAGCGGATACCTTTTTGTACGATGCTGCGGAAAAGAGGTTTAATCCTGGTGTCATTAAAGACTCTCGTTGGGAAGATGCCCCAGGTGGCCAATAACGCTTTGCGCCTAACCAGTATGGAGGGAATTTTTGGAGACTGGAAGGAGAGCAGTACTTTTGGAACCGATGGTGGTAGTATAGAAGTTTCACTGTACTGAGATCTATTAGCGGAGGCCTAATCTGAAGGAGTTGCCTTAGATGATCTTTGACCTCTCTCGGGTTGTTCCACCTTGGGGACCTGGGGTCACTGCTGCGTATAGTTAGACATATTTTGTTTGGTTGTAAGATCAGAGATTGAAAGTCCAGTTGAGATTTTAGGAGGTGGACACCAGTACCACTTTCATGTCTAACAGGGAGGTACACCACTGTCCCTTTAAATCCCTCGGAGGCAGAGTGAGGTTGTGCTGCAGCTCCAGCAAATGGGCCTCAAGCTTTTGGTGGAGGTTATTCACCTGCGTGGAGATCCCATTTATGCTCTTAAAGATGCAGCGCAGGGTCCTGGTTATTAATTGGAAATGCTCGAGTCCCAAACCATCGCCCAGGGCCAACTCGGACTCCCCTTCGAGGTGACTCTCACTTCTTTGTCATTATCATTAGCATTATTCGTTGCCTTCGAGTTCACCCCCTCCACTTCTATATCGGGTACGAGGTCAATTAAAGGATTAAAACGATTGTGAGTTTCAACCGTGTAGCTGTCTTCCTTGTTATTTCTGCTACAGTTAGGAAAGAAAGAATCAATCTTAGACTGTTTGGGCCTCGGGGGAGGCATTGCCTCATCCAGGTCCCTTGGCCGCTTGCCATGGCCCATAGTGGAGATTAGGAGAAATATCCGCAATAATTGGAATTGTCTTACTGCACCTTAGAGAGTATTGCAGGAGGCAGGGAAGTGGTGAGCGAAGAAAAAATAAGGTAAAGTTCGTTGCTTACTTACAATTCTCAGTCAATTGTCCACAAGTACATGAAGATACAATGATGGAAAGAACCCAAACTCACTGAAGCGTGTGTTTGTCCTGCTCGGTTTCTCTTGTTCCCTCCCTTCCCTCAGCATTGGAGAGCTTCTCTGCAACTGCTGCTGCTTTCAGCCATCTTGAATTCAGTCCATCAATACAGCTATGAATCACCGTGACTCCATGCCCTCCTTTTCTGCAAATGCCCTGGTTCAGTTCAGTCACTCTCTACACAGCAGGAGACTTAGACCAATACCTCATCTACTGCATATTTTGGAAAGTCTCTTTCTGCCTATTCTCTGTCGATATGGAAACCCCTTGGAATGTGTCTCTTCACAAATAATTTAGAAACATTTACAATGTACAACCTTTTCTTGCTGCTGTATGGAAAAGCACATGAACCAGACCTTTGGGAAGTTTGTAAGTAAACCATTTTTAACTTACCCAACTTGTGACCTCTCTATGCTAAGGAAAGTGGGGAACTTTGGAAGAAACTTAGAAGATATTTTAAATGTCTAACAGCCTATCTTTCCATGCTTGGCTTCGCTGCATATTTTGTGATTTTAATTGTCTGCTGGGGCTCACTCACCAAATAGTATTTGCCCCAAACCTGGATTTAGGCATTCGATAAATTTGTCTTTTATTTTACCATATCTATTTTTCCTTTTAACTAAATTAACAAACACTTTCTTCTCTTTTTGTACCAGTGGCCATAATCCAGAAGGGACATATATATATCCCAGATACTGTGGATGAAAACAGTGTATGTTTTGTATGGATTTATAGTACCAAGTAATGAGAGGGTTTAAAATCAATAGGATCTGCTTTATTGCTATGTGCAGTCATAGCTGTGAAGTGCAAAGAGGACAGGTTAATTAATCCATGTTTGTCTCCACTGCATTTATTTGAGGATTCTGAACGTTAGGCTGCAAGTCCTAGTTGCTTATAAATGCCTGAGATGAACAATAAACAGATATCAATATCTCAAAATTGAGCAGCAACAGAGGTCACTCTCTGATCTCTGGAAATCTTTCTTAAATAAAAATTAGGAAATTCTGAAGATGTCATTTGCACTGAATAAACAGAATTTGAGGAAGCAAACTCACAACTTTTGTTCTTTTAATCTGCACAATCCAGTGCCTGTGATGGCAAATCAAGGCATTCCTTGATTGTTGTTGTTCAAGGCATTCCCAAGTTTCTAGGTCTCATAAAAGGCATAGAACTCATTATTCCTTAGGTTGGTGCCATCCGTTACAGAGAAATTCTATGCATTTCTTGTCAAATGAGATCAATGAGAGTGACTCCCAGGATAGCGTGCATGGAGTGGCAGTCTCAAACACAACAATTTGGTTTTGGCTACATTTGTTTTTATGTGGTCCATGTTATTTTACAACCACCTTAACTGAAGGGTTATATAGCATCCCAGGCCCCATTCAAAGCCATGTTCAGATGCTCCCCCGGAACCCTTCTCTGCTGAGGAGTGCAGGCAATCCCTTTTATTCTTGAGTAGTATGGTGAGATTGGGGTTGCAGGTATGCTTGGCTGAGCCTGAACCTTCTAGCAATGAGGCTGCCAAGGCCTGGGGATGGTTCACACTATTTTGTGGCACTTTTGTTGATATTTAATGTTACTGCATACTATTATATTCAAATGGATTATTGAATATTGTTTTCTTTGATATAGGTTGTTTATTTTAAAATTATTGTGACTTTTTGTATTGGATCATATTGGTATTATGTGTGTGATCTTTCTTGTCTATTTTGTTGTTTATTTAGCTTGTAAACTGCCTTGGGTATATATAGAAAGACGGTATACAAATTAAAAATGAAACGAAATGAAATAATGAAGGTATTGTCCTAGTATATTTGAAAATACAAAAACACTCAACACTTGAGCCTTACAAGTGGAAGGAGAAAAGATGCACTTTGAAGTTTGATGATTACATCTCCCTAACTGCTAGGTAATACTACACGCTACAGTTCGTACTGTTATTGGTTTTTTAAACTATGTAAGCCTCTTCTATATTTTAACATATTAAGCATTAAAATTTTATAAGCAAACAAGCACACTATACAGTAGTGAGATTAAACAACAATATTGAAACAGCAACAGATGAAACTGCAGTTTAATTATAAATCCTTAAAATTAAATGGTACCAAAATAAGAGAAAAAAATAAAGTTTTAATAATGTAAGCATCTGGCAAATATTCTACAAAGAAGGTGCCACTACTGAGAAGTATCTGTCCTGGTAGTGACTTCTAGAGATGGGAGGTTTCAAAGCAGAGCCTTAGCTGGGTATCTTAACAAACTGAAAAGTGCAGGAGGTGAGGCTTCGGATATCCTGGTTCCAGAGGGTTGAAGGTTTATAGGTGAAAACTTGCAGTTTTTACTTTACCTGGAAATAGACTGCTGCCTGTAGAGGACCAATTCAGATCCCCACCAAGATGTGTGTGCAGCTCTGAGGTTCCTTTAATCTGGCAGCGTTTTTGTGAACTGGCCAAATTTCTACTTGGCCCATACAGGTCACTGGGCCACATTGGGGCAGTTTCAGCCTAACCTGCATCTCAGTGTTCTAGTGAAGATAAAATAAGGGCAGGAGAGGACCATGCATACTGCCCTGAGTACCATGGAGGCAGGGCAAGATGCTAATTTAATAAATCGATTCCTGCATTGCAGGGGGTTGAACTAGATGACCCTCGGAGTCCCTTCCAACTCCACAATTCTATGATTCTATGAAACAGATCGCTGGGGTCTGATAATGTTTACTCAGGTTAGTTTTTAAGCTTTCCTAATCCTCCGTTCTCAATATCTTGGTTTTCTTAATGGCATCAGAACATTCAAAGAGCATTAAATGAAGGTCTGTCTCTTGGGCTCTATTCTGTTGATGCCAGTGTGTGTGTTTTTATCAGTGCTTTAGAGTGCAAGACACAGTGCAGAGGTTTCTAATTATAAAATACTAATTAACACTCACATGGACTTAGCACATGCATTTGTTTTGTGTAGGTGTTAAACATACGAACTATTCCCTATCTAATCTTAATCCCAAATGCCCTATTTTGAGGAAAGGATCCTCCTCCATTAAGGTAACTATAAAGAATTTAAAGTAAATAATAAAGTAAAAAGGGAAGTACTGCTAGTGAATGAGATGACCTCGTTCATCAATTTGATGCAAAAAGAAAGTAAGTAAGGTATTCCTGGTTTATGAGTGCATTCAAACATTCAAAACAAATTTGTTTTGAATGTTTACTTATATTAAAACATCAACATAGTATTTAATGTATAGAAAACCCTTAGCTTCCCAACGCATCCCATTCCTAGGTGCCCACGTGTGGAGGACTGCCGAGAGCTTTGCTTGCCTCTCTCTTTAGCATGCAGAGCCCAGCCAGCCTTTACTCCAGCAGCACACAAGGTGGAGTGTGTCCCTTCCTAGTGATGTCACGATGTGAGCATCGCAGGACAAACTCAGGTGATATTGTACCTGTCAAACATCATCATCACTATTATTACATCTTTCTTTATATGCTGCTTTTTTCCCTGACAAGGACTCCAGATGCCTTACGGATAAAGGACTGAAATAAATATGAAACACACTCACTTGTGCTGGGGCCCCTTTCCCCTGAGCTGTGCCCAAAGTGACCTGCTTTCTACCACCCTGGAGCTTTTGTGGAAGAGCTGCAGAATCAATGTATCCAGTACCCCCCCCCTTTAGTGATGTCTTTCATTTTTGCATGATCACAAAAACAGAAAAGAGTTTTCATTGCCGCTTTTTATTCATGTTTGTGGTTTTCGCTGTGCCCCTAAAGAAAAGCTCAACAACTTAGACCTGCACCCCCAGGGGGGCGCTGGGCGGATCTTTGCACCCTGGCAGTGCATATCCTGTCCATGTTGGGATCAGCCTAGCTAAAATATAATCCACTGCATCAGGCAGGAAAGCCTTAGCCCATTTTTTGGGGGGGGGGCATTTAGGATGATAGGAGCTGTAGTCCAACAACATCTGGAGACTCAAGGTTGAGGAAGGCTGCCATAGGGAATGTCAAGGACCGAATGTCGCCCAAAGGAGCCCTTAGCTAAAATATAGAAGGCATAAAGGCCAACAGGGAATTCCAAGGCTGCAGACCCAAGGGCCATCGGGGTAGCTGTGGGGGAGGCCAGGAGCAAAGCCCCAAATAGGCTGTGAGAATGTGACAGCCCAGCTAGAAAGACACCCCAAAGCATGTGGGGGCACAGGTACACCTGAAGAGATCAATCACATGTGTTGCTCAGGAAGACAGTGAACAAGGCTGGCCATGGCACCAGCCAAAAATAGGGCAGAAAGATGGTTGAGGCATGCCCATGTTGCTCAATCGGCTAGTGCTGTGGCTGGGAGGATGACAGCAAGGTGAAGCAGAAGTGGCTCGCGGGCTGAAGCCTCTCTCCCACCAATGAGACAGGATGGGGATAGACAGAGACAAATGAAGGCCCCAAACTGGGAGAGCAACCTCTTCCCACCCAAAAGGAGAAGTGTGGTTTTCTTGAGATGCTCTCCAAAAGGAGGGGGAAGGTGTGGGAAGTGCAGGCCAAAGTATACTCGGCTACACCACGCCCAGCATTTCCATGCAACGGGGGCCTACATGCCCACACTAAAGATGGCAGCTAGAGACTTTAGCCCTGAATTACAAAGACGCCTCATTGCCTCATGACCCAACTCCAAAATCTCTCATATATATGAAAGAGAGGGGGAGTTTTGAAGGTTGGAGTGGGTTTTTTGGTGGGGGGTTAAGCTGAATGCCTGGGCCCCCTTCTAATTCTTGGAATAGCCAGGCTAGTTCATGGTGGGGTGATAGCCTGGGTGATGGGCCATTAAATGAATGAAGAAAGGGGCTCTGTGTGAGATGGCAAATGGGTGAATGGCCCTTACCCAACTTTCAGGTGTGTAGAAAGGCAAAGCCAGAGCTGAGAGTTTGCCATGATGTAACCTAGAAGCAAAGTTTGAATCCAAGGCTGCAGCTATGGGAGAAGCAAGACCCTTTGGGGCTTTTAATGCGGTGAACCTGTCCATTGCAGGCTCAGGTTGTATATGTACATGTGAATAAACTGTACAGTGGTGCCCCGCAAGACGAATGCCTCGCAAGATGAAAAACTTGCTAGACGAAAGGGTTTTGCGTTTTTTGAGTCGTTCCGCAAGACGAATTTCCCTATGGGCTTGCTTCGCAAGACGAAAACGTCTTGCGAGTTCTTGCGAATTTGTTTCTTTTTTCTTAAAGCCGCTAAGCCGTTAATAGCCGCTAAGTCGCTAATAGCCGCTAAGCCGCTAAGCCGCTAATAGCCGTGCTTCGCAAGACGAAAAAACCGCAAGGCGAAGAGACTCGCGGAACGGATTAATTTTGTCTTGCGAGGCACCACTGTACATCCTAAAGACACCACAGTCTCTGCTGTGCCTCATTCGCCAAAAGCAACACAAACCCTTGAAGAAGCCCCTGGAATCTTGGGCTGCTGGGAGGCTGGGGGGGGGGGGCTGCATTGCAACAATGTGAATTAGATGACATTTTCAGCCATGATCATCATCCCTTCTGATGCCATGAACCATGCCAAATTCAGAAGTTGTTCTCCCAAATGAGCAGCCTTTACATTTGGGGGAGGGTTAACTCAAATAGCAATTACTTAACCTCCCCTGGTGCTTTGCAGGCAATCAGTCTGAAATTCCTCATGTGAGAACAGTGTGCCTACAAAAGAAACATGCCAAAATACAGACACATTCCTCGGTTTTTGTACTATTAGTGGGGGGAGAAAAAAAGGATAATCTAAGAAGTGAAATAAAAAGTTCCTCTTTTGTATTTTTTGCTAATGTTTCTTTTCCTTTCATAGAATCATAGAATCATAGAGTTGGAAGAGACCACAAGGGCCATCGAGTCCAACCCCCTGCCAAGCAGGAAACACCATCAGAGCACTCCTGACAGATGGTTGTCAAGCCTCTGCTTAAAGACCTCCAAAGAAGGAGACTCCACCACACTCCTTGGCAGCAAATTCCACTGTCGAACAGCTCTTACTGTCAGGAAGTTCTTCCTAATGTTTAGGTGGAATCTTCTTTCTTGTAGTTTGGATCCATTGCTCCGTGTCCGCTTCTCTGGAGCAGCAGAAAACAACCTTTCTCCCTCCTCTATGTGACATCCTTTGATATATCTGAACATGGCTATCATATCACCCCTTAACCTCCTCTTCTCCAGGCTAAACATGCCCAGCTCCCTTAGCCGTTCCTCATAAGGCATCGTTTCCAGGCCTTTGACCATTTTGGTTGCCCTCCTCTGGACACGTTCCAGTTTGTCAGTGTCCTTCTTGAACTGTGGTGCCCAGAACTGGACACAGTACTCCAGGTGAGGTCTGACAAGAGCAGAATACAGTGGCACTATTACTTCCCTTGATCTAGATGCTATACTCCTATCGATGCAGCCCAGAATTGCATTGGCTTTTTTAGCTGCCGCGTCACACTGTTGGCTCATGTCAAGTCTGTGGTCAACCAAGACTCCTAGATCCTTATCACATGTACTGCTCTCAAGCCAGGTGTCATCCATCTTGTATTTGTGCCTCTCATTTTTTTTGCCCAAGTGCAATACTTTATATTTCTCCCTGTTAAAGTTCATCTTGTTTGTTTTGGCCCAGTTCTCTAATCTGTCAAGGTCGTTTTGAAGCGTGATCCTGTCCTCTGGGGTGTTAGCCACCCCTCCCAGTTTGGTGTCATCTGCAAATTTGATCAGGATGCCCTTGAGTCCATCATCCAAGTCGTTGATAAAGATGTTGAATAAGACAGAACCCTGTGGCACCCCACTATTCACTCTTCTCCAGGATGAAGAGGAACCATTGATGAGCACCCTTTGGGTTCGGTCAGTCAGCCAGTTACAAATCCGTAACTGGATTTGTAACTGGCTGATTTGTAACTGATTTGTAACAGTTACAAATTTGTAACTGGTCAGTTAGCCAGTTACAAATCCCTTTGGATTCGGTCAGTCAGCCAGTTACAAATCCTTTCTTTCTTTTCTCTTTCTCTTTCTTTTTTTGTAGTTGTCATTTTACTGTACGATGGGAAAATCTCAATAAAAAATGTTACTATATCTTTGTTGTTGTTAAGTTGTTTAGCTTTGAGAACATTGTCCATCCGTCTCATACTCTGTTGTCCCCTTCTCCTTGTGCCCTCTATCTTTCCCAACATCAGGGTCTTTTCCAGGGAGGCTCCTCGTCTCATGAGTTGGCCAAAGTCTTGGAGCCTCAGCTTCACGATCTGTCCTTCCAGTGAGCACTCAGGGCTGATTTCCTTCAGAATGGATAGTTTTGATCTTCTTGCAGTCCATGGGGCTCTCAAGAGTCTCCTCTAGCACCATAATTCAAAAGCATCAATTCTTCAGCAATCAGCCTTCTTTATGGTCCAGCTCTCACTTCCATACATCACTACTGGGAAAACCATAGGTAGTAAGCTTGGCTATCCACCCCCCTCCCCCCACCCCAACCTCTCCTCCTAGACTTGGCCAGGAAGAGGGAGAGTTCTCTAGGTGTTGGAAATCTCAAGCCAAACGGTAAAGCTGCCGCCACCTCCTTTTCCCAGGCAATCCTCAAATGGGGTTCAAGGAGGAGAACCCCCCCCCCTTTGATATTTACTGGGTTTGGCAGCCCTGAGTTACTTTACTGTGACACAGACAGAAATTCAACAGGTAGGTGTCCCAAATGGTCAGGCACCAGTTTAGCTTCTCCAAGCAAAGACACAGAATACAAAAGACAAAAAGTCCTTTTCCAAATTTATTGAAAAAAGCTACTCAAAAGTTGCACATTTCTTAGAAGGTTACAAACAGAAAATAAAAACGTTGTAAAATACAGCTAACTAAAAACCAGACTCACACAGCATCAATAGTTCAAAACACAGCAAGTCATCAAGAGTCCTTTCACTGGTCAAACGCCCCCAGGCAAAGTACCAGGGCAAGATGTTCTGCAATTTGCATCTGAATTCCCAAAACTTTTCTCCTTGAAAACTCAGGTGGAGAACAGTTTAGGGACCAATCATTTCTTTAGGTTAATTACCAATTTACCAATGGCTGCTTGATGAGAATATATTTCCTGATTGTCAGGAGACCAGCACAGCTGAACTTTGTTTAGGCTCAGAGACCTTGAGATCAAAAGGTCCTGCTTCCGTTCCCAGGCCTCGCTTCCACATACCAGGCTCATAAACTGTAAATCACTTGATCGTCTCCTACACCTTTTTACAACCCTATCCACACTGAAGCCCCCAAATCTCATCCTGCCTAGAGTCAGGAGGTAATTAATTCACACTTCCAGAGATGAAAAGTATTAAGTTTACAAAGACCAGATACCGCTTCCCCAGAAGGCCACAGTTTTGTCTCTCCCACAATACCTCACTCCTGTGTGAACCAGCGTTTAATATACCAATGTTTCCCAACATCACTACACCGTAGCTTTAACTATACGGACCTTTGTTGGAGGGGGAGGGAACAGCTGCAGTCGCCTGCAGTTCCTGCCCAATGTTTGCCATCTTGCCAAAGGTTGCAGGCAGCTTTACCTGCAGCAATTCTATGTTGATTGCCCTCTTAGAAGACAAAGTCCAGCAACTGGAGGAACGTGTAGCTACGCTCCAAAGAATTAGAGAGCTGGAGCTCTTCTTGGAAGCAACAGAGAACACCGTCTCCACCAAGGAGGAGACAGGGGACACCCCTGAGAAGGAGGCTAGTTCACCAACACAGGAGCCAGATATATGGAGAAACATGACTCAAAGAAGTAGGAGGCCCAGGGTTCGCTCTGACTGTTTAGAAATACACAATCGCTTTGAAGTCCTCTCCCCTAGCATGGAAGACGAAGAACAGACTCCATTTGAGGATCTCTCCCTCATTACAGTCGATCAGGTATATGAAGACAAGCAACAAAGTCAGTCCTCAGGGAATGTGCAGGTGACCTTGGAACGGACAGCTCACGGAAGAACCCCAACCAAACCTAAGAGGAGGCGTGTAGTGGTGATAGGGGATTCCCTACTGAGGGGAACAGAAGCAGTGATCTGTGGGCCTGACAAGATGTCTCGGGAGGTGTGCTGTCTCCCCGGGGCTAAGATCCAAGATGTAACTGAACGACTGCAAGGAATCATAAAACCCACTGACAAATACCCCTTCCTCTTGGTTCATGTGGGAACCAATGACCCTGCAAGCAATAGCCTCCAGAAGATCAAAAGAGACTACGAGGCTCTGGGCAGGAAATTGAAGCAATTAAATGCACAAATTGTCATCTCATCTGTCCTCCCAGTTGAACGACGTGGCCCAGGGAG
The DNA here is from genome assembly GCA_947686815.1 of Podarcis lilfordi. NCBI lineage: Eukaryota > Metazoa > Chordata > Lepidosauria > Squamata > Lacertidae > Podarcis > Podarcis lilfordi. The sequence goes on along the minus strand of CANTUW010000200.1, from coordinate 8,353 downwards.
AGAGGGAAAATAGTGGAAGTGAACAGCTGGCTTCGCAAATGGTGTAAACAGGAACGGTTTGGATTCTTAGATCACGGACTGCAGTTTCTTGAAGATGGACTTCTGGCAAGCGATGGGCTGCACCTCACAACGGTTGGGAGGAATGTTTTTGCCAAAAATCTCAGAAACCTCATCAGGAGGGCTTTAAACTGATTAATGTGGGGGGAGGGAGACAGTGCTCCTGAAGGTAGGAGTCTATCAATTGATGAAGATGATCATCCAAATGTCATAGACCAAATGGAGCAAACAGCACGCAGACCTAGTGGTGGGAGGAAAAAATCCTTAAATAAGAGACACGGGGGAATGATTAATGGACTTCAGTGTCTGCACACTAATGCGCAAAGCATGGGAAATAAACAAGATGAGCTTGAGCTCTTGGTACAGCAAACTAAATATGACATAATAGGCATCACTGAAACCTGGTGGGATAAGTCCCACGATTGGAATGTAATAATGGAGGGATACAATCTATTTCAGAGAAACAGACCAGACAAGAAAGGAGGAGGAGTGGCGTTATATGTCAGGGATGTGTATACCTGTGAAGAGATCCAAGATTTAGAACCTCAAAGCCAAAGTGAGAGCATTTGGGTCAAAATTAAGGAGAGAAGAATAACAGTGACCTCATTGTGGGAGTTTACTATAGATCCCCAAGCCAAACGGAGGACATAGATGATGCCTTCCTGGAACAGATGGCCAAGCATGCAAAAGGAAGGGAGATAGTAGTCAGTGGGGACTTCAATTACACGGATATTTGTTGGATGTCAAACTCAGCCAAGAGCATAAGGTCAAACAGATTCCTCACTGGCCTTGCAGACAACTTCATTGTCCAGAAAGTGGGAGAAGCAACAAGAGGAACAGCCATTTTAGACCTGGTCCTAACCAATGTTGATGACCTGGTTAGTGGGGTAGAAGTGGAAGGATCATTAGGCGCGAGTGATCATGCTCTTCTGAAGTTTACTATACAGCGGAAAGGAGCAGCCAAGCATACTAGGACTCAATTTCTTGACTTTAAGAAAGCCGACTTCATAAAACTTAGGGAAGTGCTGGGTGAGATCCCATGGACAGTAATACTAAAAGGAAAGGGAGTTCATGATGGCTGGGAGTTTGTTAAGAGGGAGATAGTAAAAGCACAACTTCAGGCAATACCAATGAGACGGAAACATGGAAGGTGCCTAAAGAAGCCAGGGTGGCTATCTAAAGAACTTTTAACTGAGTTAAGATTAAAAAGGATGTGTACAAAAATGGAAAAGGGGAAACCACCAAAGAGGAATTCAAACAAATAGCCAGCACATGTAGACACAAAGTCAGAAAAGCTAAAGCACAGAATGAACTCAGGCTTGCTAGAGAGGTTAAAAGCAACAAAAAAGGCTTTTATGGGTATGTCCGTAGCAAAAGGAAGAACAAAGAAACAGTGGGGTCACTCAGAGGAGAAGATGGTGAAATGCAAACAGGGGACACAGAAAGGGCTGAACTCCTCAATGCCTTCTTTGCCTCAGTCTTCTCCAATAAAGAAAACAATGCCCGACCTGAAGAATTTGGAGCAAATGATTCAGCAGAGGAAACACAGCCCAGCATAACTAAGGAGATAGTACAAGAATACTTGGCTAGTTTAGATGTATTCAAGTCTCCAGGGCCAGATGAACTGCATCCAAGAGTATTAAAAGAACTGGCAGATGTGATCTCAGAACTACTGGCAGTCATCTTTGAGAATTCCTGGAGAACAGGTGAAGTCCCGGCAGACTGGAGGAGGGCAAATGTTGTCCCTATTTTCAAAAAGGGGAAAAGAGAGGACCCAAATAATTATCGCCCAGTCAGTCTGACATCAATACCAGGGAAGATTCTGAAGCAGATCATTAAGCAAACAGTCTGCGAGTGTTAAGTAAGAATTTATTGCTTTACTCTTGTCGTCCAGCACACTTCCCCCTGCGGGCCTCTGCAGGTCGTAAAGCAATTAGCAGAATTGCACAGCGTCCGTGTCGGAAGGGCAGTAAAGACGTTCCACACGTTTCTTCTTTCCTAGTAGCACTTTATTTGCTCAACAATAGCATATTTACAGTTCTTAGACACCATCTGATTGAAGTTGCATTTTAGCGTCTCTCTCTCTCAGCTTGCAGCTGCGGAACAAAGCTGCTTTCACTTTTCACTCAGCTCACAGCATTCCAAGCTGCTTTTGTCACGTCCTGGCTTACTTCCCTTGTAAGCGCCTCCTCTCAGCCTCGAGACACAGAAGGTTAACCCTTCACTACACCCAACACCCCCTCTTGTCTCGCGCCTGAGGGAGAATCGACCCTTGGTCGTCCCAAACCCAGACCTTCACAAAACTCCCCATGTCTTTGGAAGGTGAGTGGTTTCGTGAACCCATCAGCTAGGTTCTTGGCAGAGGGACAGTACTTCAGCGCAACTAATCCCTCCTGAACACTTTGGCACACATTCCGAAAGCGAATGTCTAGGTGTTTAGTTCTGGCCTTGAACTGACCTGACTCTGCCAAACGCAGGCATGGTTGATTGTCCTCGAAAACACATATCGGCAGACAATCCACTTTGCAGAGTTCCTGCACCAAGCAAGCATAGAACTCTACTTCTCTGCACACCTCTGAAAGAGCATTAAACTCAGCCTCAGTGGATGAGAGCGCTATAAGACTTTGCTTCTTGGACCTCCATCCAACTACTGAGTTCCCAAACTTCACCACTAGGCCGGACACAGACTTGCGATCCTCAAGATTAGCCCAATCCGAGTCCACAAAGCAAGTCAGTTTGACTTCTCCTTGTGCTGGCAACCTAAGACAAAAGTCTTTGGTCTCCTGCAAATACCTCAGAACTCTCTTGATGCCATTCCAGGCTTGCACACTAGGGTTTGATGCTTCCCTGCTGAGCAGATTGACAGCAAATGCTATATCAGGTCTGCTCCATTGGGACAAGTACAACAAACTCCCTAGAGCTGACTGAAACACTTCAGTATTTTCGAACGCAGCGCGTTCTGCTTTCTGGCTGTCCTTCACAAAACTAGTCTCCATAGGACTTCTCACTCCTGCACAATCACTCATCCTGAACTTCTGAAGCAGTTGCTCAATTTTACCTCTCTGGCTGAGCAAAAAACTTCCATCCTGTGCACGCTCAACATTGACACCTAGATAGGTTTTGACAGCACCAAGCTGTTTAAGCTTGAATCGTTTACCTAGCTCTTTGGCAAACTTCTCCGCCTGTTCATCTGTTTCTGAGACGAAAAGCACGTCATCAACCCAAATCAGCACCAGCTCCTGTGAGTCTCCTGATCCTCTAAGGAACAGGCAACTATCAGCAAGACTCTTCCTGAAACCTAGCTTCTCCAAAGCTTCATTCAGGCACATGTTCCAGTTTCTAGCAGATTGACGTAATCCATAGATGGATTTGTGCAATCTCCACACAACATCCTGCCTTGAGTTCTCAAACCCCGGAGGAGGAATCATGTACAGCTCCTCCTGGAGATCTGAGTTAAGGTAGGCAACATCCACATCAAAGTGGTTTACCTTCCAGCCTCTCTGTGCCGCACAAGCTAAAAGCGTTCTCAGAGTCTCCGCTCGTGACGTTGGCGAATACACCTCCGTGAAGTGTATTCCCTTCCTCTGAGTAAATCCTCGAGCAACTAACCTGGCTTTATACTGCGGCTCTCCAGCGTCAGTGGGTTTCGAGCGGTAAACCCATCTGGAACTCACAGCCTGCTTCCCCGGTGGCAACTCTATGAGTGAGAACACACCTAGATCTTTCATGGACTTCATCTCTTTGTCCATTGCCCTGTGCCACTTGCCTGCTTCTTCCTCAGATAAACTCTGAATATCCTCGAAGGATTCAGGTTCACATCTTGCAGAACCTACCCAGACGCCTGAAGCGCCGTACCGATCAGGAGGCCTCTTTGTCCTCGCTGATCTCCTCAGTGTGACTCCTGGTGACCCTGCCGCTTCACTGGGTCCAGCTAAATCATCCTCAACTTCAGTGTCTTCCCCCTCTGACCTGCTGCGCCTCTTGGGCCTTACAGCTGGTCCAGCAGGTGAAGAAGGCTCACTCTTTGGCTCAAACTTGACACTTGCCTGAGGAGGTGTTCTAGGTTCCCCCCTCTGAGGGATCCTGAGCTGTCCCTGCCTTGGACTCTGTCCCTCTGGACCGTGGTCCCCAGCTCCAAGTTCCTCCTCCTCCTCGTCTGAGTCATAGAACTGCTGTGGAAGCACGTCTGGATTGGCGTGCAGACGTTTCCAACCAGCTTGCTCACAGAACTCAGCGCTATTGCTGATAACCAACCTCGACTGGTCTCCACTTGGGTACGCAAACCTCCAGGCCTTTGAGCCAGGCTCATACCCTACAAAGATCATTCTTTTAGATCTTGGCTCACCTTTCTTGCGTAGAGCCTTTGGAATAAGCACCCAAGCCTCACAACCAAACACACGAAGGTAGTGCACCTTGGGCTTCTCTCCATGAAGTAAGAAATACGGTGTATTTCCTACACTAGAGTTGTACACTCTGTTCTGCGTATGGACCACATAGTGCCAGGCCTAAGACCAAAATTTCTGGGGTAGCCCTGCGTCCCACAGGATCGCAGACACAGCTTCCTGTACCGTCCTGTTCTTTCTCTCTGCGACCCCATTCTGTTGCGGAGAGTAAGGAGCGGTCAGTCTGTGGCTAATCCCCTTCTCCCTAAAGAAATCCTGTAAAGCAGAACCAGTGAATTCAGCACCTCTGTCACTTTGAAAACCACGAACTTTGGTGGAAAAGGTTACCTCAACTGCGGTGATCCAATCCCTGATCATTTTAGCCGCCTCCCCTTTCGTTTTCAGAGAGAAGGTCCAAGCAGACCTCGAAAAATCATCAATCAAAAGCAAAGAATACTTCGAACCTCCCAGTGACTCAACAGACATGGGTCCACACAAATCTGCATGAATTAATTCAAAGGGTTGCGTGGTCTGCCTCTCTGACTTTGGATATGAGCATGTCACAACTTTCGCCTGTTTACATGCATTGCAATCTAGAAATTTGTCACAAACATTAAATTTGCACCCTTGTGTCAGCTCTGGTGCTTTCTGGAGATATCTCCAATTCAAATGAGCGAAGCGTCTGTGCCAAATATGTAAACAACCATTGTGGGGCGCTACATTCACACATTGGCCCTTCGCATCTTCGGTGTCATCTTCTCCTGTGGAAAAGGCACATTTACAGCAAACAAATTATCTTTAGATTGCACTGTGTACACGTGTTTCCCATCCTTGGAAAATTCACATTTGTCACCTGAAAAAGAAATTTGAAAATTATCGATCAATAGATCATGCACACTTAACAAACAGTTAGTTAAACCGGGCACTGCATAAGCTTTGACTTCATGCTTAAGAAAAGGACAAAAGAACAGTCCTGTTTCTGTCAGCTTTTTTCTGCTTCCACCTGCAAACGTAACATACTTCTGAGTTTTTACTGTCCTGCAATTCCTCAAAAGATCAGCAGATGGCACTAGCGAATTTGAGGCACCAGAGTCGATTATTACAGTGAGAAAGTCTTGTTGTTTACATTCCTGGGTCGCCAGGGCAACAATCTCCTCACTACCCCCCTCCTTGGGGCTTCTGCAGATGTCCTCTCTGGTTGTCACGGCAACAGACTCCCCCCGGCAGGAAGACTTGCCCACGACCTTCACAGCTTCCGTAGATGCAACTCTCTCAGTTGCCATGGAGACTGGACTTGTCTCGGCGTTCCCACACAACTCTGAAGCGCTTATCTCTACTTCCTGCAGGTGGCTGACCTTGAAGCCTCTAGCACTCTTCAGCTTCCCAGGCTCCGACTCACGACGTAAACAACTCTTGGCAGCTTTTGGAGAAAGAGGCGTCTCTGAGCTTTCACTGCTCACTGCCCCCCCACTGCTTTTGGGGTGTTTTTCTGCACCCCCTCTGAAGGGTAAAGGGCTCTCAACACTTGGCCTCTCTTCAGGCTCCTCACACAAACACGTTGCAGCATCCACACAGCTCCCAGGCTCAGCAAAAGCACAAGCAGCATTGCTAGCAACAACAGCAACAGCAACAGTCCCTTCGCCCCCCTGTGGGGGCTCACAGCTCCGCCCAGCTGTGTATCGGCACTCAAGAATGTGGCCGGCGCCATCTTGCCTCTCCCTTTCGGATGCAGCCACTTCTCGGCCCTTGCTTCCCACTCCAGCTCCACAAGCTTCTTGGAGTGCTAGCCAAGCGGCCTCTGGCCTTCTTGCACCCAGGACAACAGGCACCAGATGAGCATCCACACTTTCTGCCAAAAAAGCAAGCACACGCTTCTCCACTTCACTTTGCTCTGCAGCCCAATAAGCCTCTGCTTTCCCAGCTGCATTCTGTGTGGGGTGAATTACATTCCACAGCTGCTCCCCCACCAGCAAAAGCTCTACTTGAAAGCTCCACTGCAGCCAATTTTGGCTAGTCAGTCTCTGACATGGCAGTTTAAACTCAAAGCCATGTTCACAGGGCTGAGCCATTGCCTCCCCTTCTGTTGGCTTTTCCCAAAGGTACTCACTCAGCCAAACTGGGCACTCCGGACGTCATGGCTCTTGGCTCCCAGCCTCCGTCAGCCTCCTCCGATCTGCCTCTTTGAAGTCTCCGGCAGTCGATCAAACTGACGATCGGAAGATAAAGCTTCAAAGCCCTTCCTCACACGCTTCACGTTGAACCATAACCATGTTAAGTAAGAATTTATTGCTTTACTCTTGTCGTCCAGCACACTTCCGCTGCGCGCCTCTGCAGGTCGTAAAGCAATTAGCAGAATTGCACAGCGTCCGTGTCGGAAGGGCAGTAAAGACGTTCCACACGTTTCTTCTTTCCTAGTAGCACTTTATTTGCTCAACAATAGCATATTTACAGTTCTTAGACACCATCTGATTGAAGTTGCATTTTAGCGTCTCTCTCTCAGCTTGCAGCTGCGGAACAAAGCTGCTTTCACTTTTCACTCAGCTCACAGCATTCCAAGCTGCTTTCCTCACGTCCTGGCTTACTTCCCTTGTAAGCGCCTCCTCTCAGCCTCGAGACACAGAAGGTTAACCCTTCACTACACCCAACAGTGAGCACCTAGAAAGGAATGCTGTGATCACCAATAGTCAGCATGGATTTCTGAAAAATAAGTCATGTCAGACTAACCTGATCTCGTTTTTTGACAGAATTACAAGCCTGGTAGATGAAGGGAATGCAGTGGATGTAGCCTACCTTGATTTCAGGAAGGCATTCGGCAAGGTGCCCCATGATATTCTTGTAAAGAAGCTGGTAAAATGCGGTCTTGACTATGCTACCACTCAGTGGATTTGTAACTGGCTGACTGACCGAACCCAAAGGGTGCTCATCAATGGTTCCTCTTCATCCTGGAGAAGAGTGACTAGTGAGGTGCCACAGGGTTCTGTCTTGGGCCCGGTCTTATTCAACATCTTTATCAACGACTTGGATGATGGACTCAAGGGCATCCTGATCAAATTTGCAGATGACACCAAACTGGGAGGTGTGGCTAACACCCCAGAGAACAGGATCACACTTCAAAATGACCTTGACAGATTAGAGAACTGGGCCAAAACAAACAAGATGAACTTTAACAGGGAGAAATGTAAAGTATTGCACTTGGGCAAAAAAAATGAGAGGCACAAATACAAGATGGGTGACACCTGGCTTGAGAGCAGTACATGTGAAAAGGATCTAGGAGTCTTGGTTGACCACAAACTTGACATGAGCCAACAGTGTGACGCGGCAGCTAAAAAGCCAATGCAATTCTGGGCTGCATCAATAGGAGTATAGCATCTAGATCAAGGGAAGTAATAGTGCCACTGTATTCTGCTCTGGTCAGACCTCACCTGGAGTACTGTGTCCAGTTCTGGGCACCACAGTTCAAGAAGGACATTGAAAAACTGGAACGTGTCCAGAGAAGGGCAACCAAAATGGTCAAAGGCCTGGAAACGATGTCTTATGAGGAACGGCTAAGAGAGCTGGGCATGTTTAGCCTGGAGAAGAGGAGGTTCAGGGGTGATATGATAGCCATGTTGCAATATATAAAAGGATGTCACATAGAGGAGGGAGAAAGGTTGTTTTCTGCTGCTCCAGAGAAGCGGACACGGAGCAATGGATCCAAACTACAAGAAAGAAGATTCCACCTAAACATTAGGAAGAACTTCCTGACAGTAAGAGCTGTTCGACAGTGGAATTTGCTGCCAAGGAGTGTGGTGGAGTCTCCTTCTTTGGAGGTCTTTAAGCAGAGGCTTGACAACCATATGTCAGGAGTGCTCTGATGGTGTTTCCTGCTTGGCAGGGGTTTGACTCGATGGCCCTTGTGGCCTATTCCAACTCTA
>CANTUW010000199.1:0-22983 GCA_947686815.1 Podarcis lilfordi | reverse complement strand
ATTTGAAATAAGCCCAATCAGAGCTTTATCATCTTCTTTTATGTAGATGGAACCCAAAAGACCTTTTTGCTTTGGTTGGGGGTGATTCTGGTGCAAACCCATAAAACCCCATGCGAATTGAAATAAGCACAATCAAAGCTTATTTGTCTTTTTCTAGGCATATGGAAGCGAAAAGACGGTGTTGTGTTATTTTGCTCTCATTACACACACTTTGAGATTTCTGGGTCAAGGTGCATTAACACCAAACACGACTTGAAATAAGCAAAATCAAAGATTCTTCGTTCTATGTAGCTGGAACCCAAAAGAACCTATTTAGCTTTGTTTAGGCTTATTACAATTCGCTTTGCTAATTGTGGGGGACTGAACACCGAAAGAACAATGCAAGCTTATTCGTCATCTTTCTATTGATGGAACCAAAACACCTATGCTTGGCTTGGTCTGATAACAAACATGTCACTCTGCGGTTTTTGGGTGAATGTGCATTCTAACCCCAAAAACACCAATTTGAAATAAGCCCAATCAGAGCTTTATCATCTTTTTATGTAGCTGGAACCCAAAAGACCTTTTTGCTTTGTTTGGTGCACACCCATAAAACTCCATGCCAATTGAAATAAGCACAGTCAAAGCTTATTTGTCTTCTTTCTACGCATATGGAAGCGAAAAGACAATGTTGTGTTATTTTGGTCTCATTACACACACTTTGCGATTTCTGGGTCAATGTGCATTAACACCAAAGAACACGAAGCAAGCAAAATCCAAGATTCTTCTTTCTATGTTGCTTCAACCGAAAACAACCTGTTTGGTTTGTTTAGGCTTATTACACTTTGCTTTGCTATTTGTGGGGGACTGAACACCGAAAGAACCGAAAGCTTATTCGTCCTCTTTCTATTGAGATGGAACCAAAACACCTAGGCTTGGTTTGGGCTGATAATAAACATGTCACTGCGATGTTGGGTGATTGTGCATTCTAACCACAAAAACACCTGTCAGAGCTGGCTCCAGGTCCCAGCTCACAGAGGACCAACGCTAGCCGGCAGTAATGTACAAAAGTCTTTATTGAAGTACAGTTTCCATTTTCAAGCCGGAGCGCCCCAGCTCTACGTCTAGGGGTTAGATCGGCGAAGCTCCATCTGAGTCTCCGCCCTGTACACCAGTTTAAGATTCTAGCCGTACTCCACCTCTGACGTCTCTCCTTTCTCCTCTGGGTCCTGCTACCCCCCGGGGTCCCTTCCTTCCTGGATTCTTCTGACGCTGACCCTCCTGACTCCTCCCCCGCTTTTCGGCGGGCTTTGGGACCTGGCTCCCTATCCGGGCTGCCAACTGCGCCGCCCTCCTGTACAATTGAACGTGGCGCGCGCGCCCAGCCTTCAACCTTCCTCTCGACCGGTTCCTCGCTCCCCGATGGAGGCGTGGCCAATCCTGACTCATGTCCTCCCACTGGCAGTGCGCCGCCTGATCCCGATGCCTGGGACCCCTCCCCTACTGCACTCTGGTGTGGACGCTGGTCCTGATTTCCAACTGCTGCTCTCTGAGTCCCCTCTGGCCCCTTCTTCCTGGGGTGTCCCCTCGGCACCCCCTTGCTCTGACCAAGGGAGCCCTTTCTGTGAATCTTCCGATTCGCTGGAAAGACTCAGAGACCTCGGACCGCTGTCATCGCTAACATTTCCTTCGGACTCCTCCCCTCGCTCTCTATTTCCTCCTTTCCTGTGCCTCTGCTCCTGAACCCCTGACAACACCTATTTGAATTATGCCCAATCAGAGCTTTATCATCTTCTTTTTATGTAGATGGAACCCAAAAGACCTTTTTGCTTTGGTTGGGGGTGATTCTGGTGCACACCCATAAAACCCCATGCGAATTGAAATAAGCACAATCAAAGCTTATTTGTCTTCTTTCTAGGCATATGGAAGCGAAAAGACAATGTTGTGTTATTTGGTCTCATTACACACACTTTGAGATTTCTGGGTCAATGTGCATTAACACCAAAGAACACGACGAATTAAGCGAAATCAAAGATTCTTCGTTCTATGTAACTGGAACCCAAAAGAACCTATTTAGCTTTGTTTAGGCTTATTACAATTCGCTTTGCTAATTGTGCGTGAATGAACACCGAAAAAACAATAAAAGCCTATTCGTCCACTTTCTATTGAGATGGAACCAAAGCACCTATGCTTGGTTTGGGCTGATAATAAACATGTCACTCTGCGATGTTTGGGTGAATGTGCATTCTAACCCCAAAAACACCAATTTGAAATAAGCCCAATCAGAGCTTTATCATCTTCTTTTTATGTAGATGGAACCCAAAAGACCTTTTTGCTTTGGTTGGGGGTGATTCTGGTGCACACCCATAAAACCCCATGCGAATTGAAATAAGCACAATCAAAGCTTATTTGTCTTCTTTCTAGGCATATGGAAGCGAAAAGACAGTGTTGTGTTATTTTGGTCTCATTACACACACTTTGCGATTTCTGGGTCAATGTGCATTAACACCAAAGAACACGAAGCAAGCAAAATCCAAGATTCTTCTTTCTATGTTGCTGCAACCCAAAACAACCTGTTTGGCTTTGTTTAGGCTTATTACACTTTGCTTTGCTATTTGTGGGGGACTGAACACCGAAAGAACAATGAAAGCTTATTCGTCCTCTTTCTATTGAGATGGAACCAAAACACCTAGGCTTGGTTTGGGCTGATAATAAACATGTCACTGCGATTTTTGGGTGATTGTGCATTCTAACCACAAAAACACCTATTTGAATTATGCCCAATCAGAGCTTTATCATCTTCTTTTTATGTAGATGGAACCCAAAAGACCTTTTTGCTTTGGTTGGGGGTGATTCTGGTGCACACCCATAAAACCCCATGCGAATTGAAATAAGCACAATCAAAGCTTATTTGTCTTTTTCTAGGCATATGGAAGCGAAAAGACAATGTTGTGTTATTTTGGTCTCATTACACACACATTGAGATTTCTGGGTCAATGTGCATTAACACCAAAGAACACGACGAATTAAGCGAAATCAAAGATTCTTCGTTCTATGTAACTGGAACCCAAAAGAACCTATTTAGCTTTGTTTAGGCTTATTACAATTCGCTTTGCTAATTGTGCGTGAATGAACACCGAAAAAACAATAAAAGCCTATTCGTCCACTTTCTATTGAGATGGAACCAAAGCACCTATGCTTGGTTTGGGCTGATAATAAACATGTCACTCTGCGATGTTTGGGTGAATGTGCATTCTAACCCCAAAAACACCAATTTGAAATAAGCCCAATCAGAGCTTTATCATCTTCTTTTTATGTAGATGGAACCCAAAAGACCTTTTTGCTTTGGTTGGGGGTGATTCTGGTGCACACCCAAAAAACACCATGCCAATAGAAATAAGCACAATCAAAGCTTATTTGTCTTCTTTCTACGCGTATGGAAGCGAAAAGACGGTGTTGTGTTATTTTGGTCTCATTACACACACTTTGCGATTTCTGGGTCAATGTGCATTAACACCAAAGAACACGAAATAAGCAAAATCCAAGATTCTTCTTTCTATGTTGCTGCAACCCAAAACAACCTGTTTGGCTTTGTTTAGGCTTATTACACTTTGCTTTGCTATTTGTGGGGGACTGAACACCGAAAGAACAATGCAAGCTTATTCGTCCTCTTTCTATTGAGATGGAACCAAAACACCTAGGCTTGGTTTGGGCTGATAATAAACATGTCACTCTGCGATTTTTGGGTGAATGTGCATTCTAACCCCAAAAACACCAATTTGAAATAAGCCCAATCAGAGCTTTATCATCTTCTTTCATGTAGCTGGAACCCAAAAGACCTTTTTGCTATGGTTGGGGGTGATTCTGGTGCACACCCATAAAACCCCAGGCGAATTGAAATAAGCACAATCAAAGCTTATTTGTCTTCTTTCTAGGCATATGGAAGCGAAAAGACAGTGTTGTGTTATTTTGGTCTCATTACACACACATTGAGATTTCTGGGTCAATGTGCATTAACACCAAAGAACACGAAGTAAGCAAAATGCAAGATTCTTCTTTCTATGTTGCTGCAACCCAAAACAACCTGTTTGGCTTTGTTTAGGCTTATTACACTTCGCTTTGCTATTTCTGTGGGACTGAACACCGAAAGAACAATGCAAGCTTATTCGTCCTCTTTCTATTGAGATGGAACCAAAACACCTAGGCTTGGTTTGGGCTGATAATAAGCATGTCACTCTGCGATTTTTGGGTGAATGTGCATTCTAACCCCAAAAACACCAATTTGAAATACGCCCAATCAGAGCTTTATCATCTTCTTTTTATGTAGATGGAACCCAAAAGACCTTTTTGCTTTGGTTGGGGGTGATTCTGGTGCACACCCATAAAACCCCATGCGAATTGAAATAAGCACAATCAAAGCTTATTTGTCTTCTTTCTAGGCATATGGAAGCGAAAAGACAGTGTTGTGTTATTTTGGTCTCATTACACACACTTTGCGATTTCTGGGTCAATGTGCATTAACACCAAAGAACACGACGAATTAAGCAAAATCCACGATTCTTCGTTCTATGTAACTGGAACCCAAAAGAACCTATTTAGCTTTGTTTAGGCTTATTCCAATTCGCTTTGCTATTTGTGAGTGAATGAACACCGAAAGAACAATCCAAGCTTATTCGTCCTCTTTCTATTGAGATGGAACCAAAACACCTATGCTTGGTTTGGGCTGATAATAACCATGTCACTCTGCGATGTTTGGGTGAATGTGCATTCTAACCCCAAAAACACCAATTTGAAATAAGCCCAATCAGAGCTTTATCATCTTCTTTTTATGTAGATGGAACCCAAAAGACCTTTTTGCTTTGGTTGGGGGTGATTCTGGTGCACACCCAAAAAACACCATGCGAATAGAAATAAGCACAATCAAAGCTTATTTGTCTTCTTTCTACGCGTATGGAAGCGAAAAGACGGTGTTGTGTTATTTTGGTCTCATTACACACACTTTGCGATTTCTGGGTCAATGTGCATTAACACCAAAGAACACGAAATAAGCAAAATCCAAGATTCTTCTTTCTATGTTGCTGCAACCCAAAACAACCTGTTTGGCTTTGTTTAGGCTTATTACACTTTGCTTTGCTATTTGTGGGGGACTGAACACCGAAAGAACAATGCAAGCTTATTCGTCCTCTTTCTATTGAGATGGAACCAAAACACCTATGCTTGGTTTGGGCTGATAATAAACATGTCACTCTGCGATTTTCGGGTGAATGTGCATTCTAACCCCAAACACACCAATTTGAAATAAGCCCAATCAGAGCTTTATCATCTTCTTTTATGTAGATGGAACCCAAAAGACCTTTTGCTTTGGTTGGGGGTGATTCTGGTGCACACCCAAAAAACACCATGCGAATAGAAATAAGCACAATCAAAGCTTATTTGTCTTCTTTCTACGCGTATGGAAGCGAAAAGACGGTGTTGTGTTATTTTGGTCTCATTACACACACTTTGCGATTTCTGGGTCAATGTGCATTAACACCAAAGAACACGAAATAAGCAAAATCCAAGATTCTTCTTTCTATGTTGCTGCAACCCAAAACAACCTGTTTGGCTTTGTTTAGGCTTATTACACTTTGCTTTGCTATTTGTGGGGGACTGAACACCGAAAGAACAATGCAAGCGTATTCGTCCTTCTATTGAGATGGAACCAAAACACCTATGCTTGGTTTGGGCTGATAATAAACTTTTCACTCTGCGATTTTTGGTTGAATGTGCATTCTAACCCCAAAAACACCAATTTGAATTATACCCAATCAGAGCTTTTTCATCTTCTTTTTATGTAGATGGAACCCAAAAGACCTTTTTGCTTTGGCTGGGGGTGATTCTGGTGCACTCCCATAAAACCCCATGCGAATTGAAATAAGCACAATATACGCTTATTTGTCTTTTTCTAGGCATATGGAAGCGAAAAGACGGTGTTGTGTTATTTTGGTCTCATTAAACACACTGTGCGATTTCTGGGTCAATGTGCATTAACACCAAAGTACACAACGAATTACTCGAAATCAAAGATTCTTCGTTCTATGTAACTGGAACCCAAAAGAACCTATTTAGCTTTGTTTAGGCTTATTACAATTCGCTTTGCTAATTGTGCGTGAATGAACACCGAAAAAACAATAAAAGCCTATTCGTCCACTTTCTATTGAGATGGAACCAAAACACCTATGCCTGGTTTGGGCTGATAATTAACATGTCACTCTGCGATGTTTGGGTGAATGTGCATTCTAACCCCAAAAACACCTATTTGAAATAAGCCCAATCAGAGCTTTATCATCTTCTTTTTATGTAGATGGAACCCAAAAGACCTTTTTGCTTTGGTTGGGGGTGATTCTGGTGCAAACCCATAAAACACCATGCCAATAGAAATAAGCACAATCAAAGCTTATTTGTCTTTTTCTAGGCATATGGAAGCGAAAAGACGGTGTTGTGTTATTTTGCTCTCATTACACACACTTTGAGATTTCTGGGTCAAGGTGCATTAACACCAAAGAACACGAAGTAAGCAAAATCCAAGATTCTTCTTTCTATGTTGCTGCAACCCAAAACAACCTGTTTGGCTTTGTTTAGGCTTATTACAATTCGCTTTGCTAATTGTGGGGGACTGATCACCGAAAGAACAATGCAAGCTTATTCGTCCTCTTTCTATTGAGATGGAACCAAAACACCTAGGCTTGGTTTGGGCTGATAAGAAACATGTCACTCTGCGGTTTTTGGGTGAATGTGCATTCTAACCCCAAAAACACTAATTTGAAATAAGCCCAATCAGAGCTTTATCATCTTTTATGTAGCTGGAACCCAAAAGACCTTTTTGCTTTGGTTGGGGGTGATTCTGGTGCACACCCATAAAACCCCATGCGAATTGAAATAAGCACAATCAAAGCTTATTTGTCTTCTTTCTACGCATATGGAAGCGAAAAGACAATGTTGTGTTATTTTGGTCTCATTACACACACTTTGCGATTTCTGGGTCAATGTGCATTAACACCAAAGAACACGAAGCAAGCAAAATCCAAGATTCTTCTTTCTATGTTGCTTCAACCGAAAACAACCTGTTTGGCTTTGTTTAGGCTTATTACACTTTGCTTTGCTATTTGTGGGGGACTGAACACCGAAAGAACAATGCAAGCTTATTCGTCCTCTTTCTATTGAGATGGAACCAAAACACCTAGGCTTGGTTTGGGCTGATAATAAACATGTCACTGCGATTTTTGGGTGATTGTGCATTCTAACCACAAAAACACCTGTCAGAGCTGGCTCCAGGTCCCAGCTCACAGAGGACCAACGCTAGCCGGCAGTAATGTACAAAAGTCTTTATTGAAGTACAGTTTCCATTTTCAAGCCGGAGCGCCCCAGCTCTACGTCTAGGGATTAGATCGGCGAAGCTCCATCTGAGTCTCCGCCCCCCTGTACACCAGTTTAAGATTCTAGCCTTACTCCACCTCTTACGTCTCTCCTTTCTCCTCTGGGTCCTGCTACCCCCCGGGGTCCCTTCCTTCCTGGATTCTTCTGACGCTGTCCCCCGGGCCTCGGCGGCCTCTTGTCGGCGGGCTTTGGGGCCTGGCTCCCTCTCCGGGGTGCCACCTGCGCCGCCCTCCGGGACATTTGAACTAGCGCGCGCGCCCAGCCTTCAACCTTCCTCTCGACCGTTCCTCGCTCCCCGATGGAGGCGTGGCCAATCCTGACTCATGTCCTCCCACTGGCAGTGCGCCGCCTGATCCCGATGCCTGGGACTCCTCCCCCCTACTGCACTCTGGTGTGGACGCTGGTCCTGATTTCCAACTGCTGCTCTCTGAGTCCCCTCTGGCCCCTTCTTCCTGGGGTGTCCCCCTCGGCACCCCCCTTGCTCTGACCAAGGGAGCCCCTTTCTGTGAATCTTCCGACTCGCTGGAAAGACTCAGAGACCTCGGACCGCTGTCATCGCTAACATTTCCTTCGGACTCCTCCCCCTCGCTCTCTATTTCCTCCCTTTCCTGTGCCTCTGCTCCTGAACCCCTGACAACACCTATTTGAATTATGCCCAATCAGAGCTTTATCATCTTCTTTTTATGTAGATGGAACCCAAAAGACCTTTTTGCTTTGGTTGGGGGTGATTCTGGTGCAAACCCATAAAACCCCATGCGAATTGAAATAAGCACAATCAAAGCTTATTTGTCTTTTTCTAGGCATATGGAAGCGAAAAGACGGTGTTGTGTTATTTTGGTCTCATTACACAAACTTTGCGATTTCTGGGTCAATGTGCATTAACACCAAAGAACACGACGAATTAAGCGAAATCAAAGATTCTTCGTTCTATGTAACTGGAACCCAAAAGAACCTATTTAGCTTTGTTTAGGCTTATTACAATTCGCTTTGCTAATTGTGCGTGAATGAACACCGAAAAAACAATAAAAGCCTATTCGTCCACTTTCTATTGAGATGGAACCAAAGCACCTATGCTTGGTTTGGGCTGATAATAAACATGTCACTCTGCGATGTTTGGGTGAATGTGCATTCTAACCCCAAAAACACCTATTTGAAATAAGCCCAATCAGAGCTTTATCATCTTCTTTATGTAGATGGAACCCAAAAGACCTTTTTGCTTTGGTTGGGGTGATTCTGGTGCACACCCAAAAAACACCATGCGAATTGAAATAAGCACAATCAAAGCTTATTTGTCTTCTTTCTACGCGTATGGAAGCGAAAAAACGGTGTTGTGTTATTTTGGTCTTATTACTCACACTTTGCGATTTCTGGGTCAATGTGCATTAACACCAAAGAACACGAAGTAAGCAAAATCCAAGATTCTTCTTTCTATGTTGCTGCAACCCAAAACAACCTGTTTGGCTTTGTTTAGGCTTATTACACTTTGCTTTGCTATTTGTGGGGACTGAACACCGAAAGAACAATGCAAGCTTATTCGTCCTCTTTCTATTGAGATGGAACCAAAACACCTATGCTTGGTTTGGGCTGATAATAAACATGTCACTCTGCGATTTTTGGGTGAATGTGCATTCTAACCCCAAAAACACCAATTTGAAATAAGCCCAATCAGAGCTTTATCATCTTCTTTTTATGTAGATGGAACCCAAAAGACCTTTTTGCTTTGGTTGGGGGTGATTCTGGTGCACACCCATAAAACCCCATGCGAATTGAAATAAGCACAATCAAAGCTTATTTGTCTTCTTTCTAGGCATATGGAAGCGAAAAGACAGTGTTGTGTTATTTAGGTCTCATTACACACACTTTGCGATTTCTGGGTCAATGTGCATTAACACCAAAGAACACGAAATAAGCAAAATCCAAGATTCTTCTTTCTATGTTGCTGCAACCCAAAACAACCTGTTTGGCTTTGTTTAGGCTTATTACAATTCGCTTTGCTATTTGTGGGGGACTGAACACCGAAAGAACAATGCAAGCTTATTCGTCCTCTTTCTATTGAGATGGAACCAAAACACCTATGCTTGGTTTGGGCTGATAACAAACATGTCACTCTGCGATTTTTGGGTGAATGTGCATTCTAACCCCAAAAACACCAATTTGAAATAAGCCCAATCAGAGCTTTATCATCTTCTTTTATGTAGCTGGAACCCAAAAGACCTTTTTGCTTTGGTTGGGGGTGATTCTGGTGCACACCCATAAAACCCCATGCGAATTGAAATAAGCACAATCAAAGCTTATTTGTCTTCTTTCTACGCATATGGAAGCGAAAAGACAGTGTTGTGTTATTTTGGTCTCATTACACACACTTTGCGATTTCTGGGTCAATGTGCATTAACACCAAAGAACACGAAGTAAGCAAAATCCAAGATTCTTCTTTCTATGTTGCTGCAACCCAAAACAACCTGTTTGGCTTTGTTTAGGCTTATTACACTTTGCTTTGCTATTTGTGGGGGACTGAACACCGAAAGAACAATCCAAGCTTATTCGTCCTCTTTCTATTGAGATGGAACCAAAACACCTAGGCTTGGTTTGGGCTGATAATAAACATGTCGCTCTGCGATTTTTGGGTGAATGTGCATTCTAACCCCAAAAACACCAATTTGAAATAAGCCCAATCAGAGCTTTATCATCTTCTTTTTATGTAGATGGAACCCAAAAGACCTTTTTGCTTTGGTTGGGGGTGATTCTGGTGCACACCCATAAAACCCCATGCGAATTGAAATAAGCACAATCAAAGCTTATTTGTCTTCTTTCTAGGCATATGGAAGCGAAAAGACGGTGTTGTGTTATTTTGGTCTCATTACACACACTTTGAGATTTCTGGGTCAATGTGCATTAACACCAAAGAACACGACGAATTAAGCGAAATCAAAGATTCTTCGTTCTATGTAACTGGAACCCAAAAGAACCTATTTAGCTTTGTTTAGGCTTATTACAATTCGCTTTGCTAATTGTGCGTGAATGAACACCGAAAAAACAATAAAAGCCTATTCGTCCACTTTCTATTGAGATGGAACCAAAGCACCTATGCCTGGTTTGGGCTGATAATAAACATGTCACTCTGCGATGTTTGGGTGAATGTGCATTCTAACCCCAAAAACACCTATTTGAAATAAGCCCAATCAGAGCTTTATCATCTTCTTTTTATGTAGATGGAACCCAAAAGACCTTTTTGCTTTGGTTGGGGGTGATTCTGGTGCACACCCAAAAAACACCATGCCAATAGAAATAAGCACAATCAAAGCTTATTTGTCTTCTTTCTACGCGTATGGAAGCGAAAAGACGGTGTTGTGTTATTTTGGTCTCATTACACACACTTTGCGATTTCTGGGTCAATGTGCATTAACACCAAAGAACACGAAATAAGCAAAATCCACGATTCTTCTTTCTATGTTGCTGCAACCCAAAACAACCTGTTTGGCTTTGTTTAGGCTTATTACAATTTGCTTTGCTAATTGTTCGTGAATGAACACCGAAAGAACAATACAAGCTTAATCGTCCTCTTTCTATTGACATGGAACAAACACACCTATGCTTGGTTTGGGCTGATAACAACCATGTCACTCTGCGGTTTTTGGGTGAATGTGCATTCTAACCCCAAAAACACCAATTTGAAATAAGCCCAATCAGAGCTTTATCTTCTTCTTTTATGTAGCTGGAACCCAAAAGACCTTTTTGCTTTGGTTTGCGGTGATTCTGGTGCACACCCATAAAACCCCATGCGAATTGAAATAAGCACAATATAAGCTTATTTGGCTTTTTTTAGGCATATGGAAGCGAAAAGACAGTGTTGTGTTATTTTGGTCTCATTACACACACATTGAGATTTCTGGGTCAATGTGCATTAACACCAAAGAACACGACGAATTAAGCGAAATCAAAGATTCTTCGTTCTATGTAACTGGAACCCAAAAGAACCTATTTAGCTTTGTTTAGGCTTATTACAATTCGCTTTGCTAATTGTGCGTGAATGAACACCGAAAAAACAATACAAGCCTATTCGTCCACTTTCTATTGAGATGGAACCAAAGCACCTATGCTTGGTTTGGGCTGATAATAAACATGTCACTCTGCGATGTTTGGGTGAATGTGCATTCTAACCCCAAAAACACCTGTTTGAAATAAGCCCAATCAGAGCTTTATCATCTTCTTTTATGTAGATGGAACCCAAAAGACCTTTTTGCTTTGGTTGGGGGTGATTCTGGTGCACACCCAAAAAACACCATGCCAATAGAAATAAGCACAATCAAAGCTTATTTGTCTTCTTTCTACGCGTATGGAAGCGAAAAGACGGTGTTGTGTTATTTTGGTCTCATTACACACACTTTGCGATTTCTGGGTCAATGTGCATTAACACCAAAGAACACGAAATAAGCAAAATCCACGATTCTTCTTTCTATGTTGCTGCAACCCAAAACAACCTGTTTGGCTTTGTTTAGGCTTATTACACTTTGCTTTGCTATTTGTGGGGGACTGAACACCGAAAGAACAATGCAAGCTTATTCGTCCTCTTTCTATTGAGATGGAACCAAACCACCTAGGCTTGGTTTGGGCTGATAATAAACATGTCGCTCTGCGATTTTTGGGTGATTGTGCATTCTAACCACAAAAACACCTATTTGAATTATGCACAATCAGAGCTTTATCATCTTTTTATGTAGCTGGAACCCAAAAGAACTTTTTGCTTTGGTTGGGGGTGATTCTGGTGCCCACCCATAAAACCCCATGCGAATTTAAATAAGCACAATCAAAGCTTATTTCTCTTCTTTCTAGGCATATGGAAGCGAAAAGACAATGTTGTGTTATTTTGGTCTCATTACACACACTTTGAGATTTCTGGGTCAAGGTGCATTAACACCAAACACGACTTGAAATAAGCAAAATCAAAGATTCTTCGTTCTATGTAGCTGGAACCCAAAAGAACCTATTTAGCTTTGTTTAGGCTTATTACAATTCGCTTTGCTAATTGTGGGGGACTGAACACCGAAAGAACAATGCAAGCTTATTCGTCATCTTTCTATTGATGGAACCAAAACACCTATGCTTGGCTTGGTCTGATAACAAACATGTCACTCTGCGGTTTTTGGGTGAATGTGCATTCTAACCCCAAAAACACCAATTTGAAATAAGCCCAATCAGAGCTTTATCATCTTTTTATGTAGCTGGAACCCAAAAGACCTTTTTGCTTTGGTTGGGGGTGATTCTGGTGCACACCCATAAAACCCCATGCGAATTGAAATAAGCACAGTCAAAGCTTATTTGTCTTCTTTCTACGCATATGGAAGCGAAAAGACAATGTTGTGTTATTTTGGTCTCATTACACACACTTTGCGATTTCTGGGTCAATGTGCATTAACACCAAAGAACACGAAGCAAGCAAAATCCAAGATTCTTCTTTCTATGTTGCTTCAACCGAAAACAACCTGTTTGGCTTTGTTTAGGCTTATTACACTTTGCTTTGCTATTTGTGGGGGACTGAACACCGAAAGAACCGAAAGCTTATTCGTCCTCTTTCTATTGAGATGGAACCAAAACACCTAGGCTTGGTTTGGGCTGATAATAAACATGTCACTGCGATTTTTGGGTGATTGTGCATTCTAACCACAAAAACACCTATTTGAATTATGCACAATCAGAGCTTTATCATCTTCTTTTTATGTAGATGGAACCCAAAAGACCTTTTTGCTTTGGTTGGGGGTGATTCTGGTGCAAACCCATAAAACCCCATGCGAATTGAAATAAGCACAA
This sequence comes from Podarcis lilfordi, assembly GCA_947686815.1. Taxonomy (NCBI): domain Eukaryota; kingdom Metazoa; phylum Chordata; class Lepidosauria; order Squamata; family Lacertidae; genus Podarcis; species Podarcis lilfordi. The sequence goes on along the minus strand of CANTUW010000199.1, from coordinate 9,783 downwards.
TCAAAGCTTATTTGTCTTTTTCTAGGCATATGGTAGCGAAAAGACAGTGTTGTGTTATTTTGGTCTCATTACACACACTTTGCGATTTCTGGGTCAATGTGCATTAACACCAAAGAACACGACGAATTAAGCGAAATCAAAGATTCTTCGTTCTATGTAGCTGGAACCCAAAACAACCTGTTTGGCTTTGTTTAGGCTTATTACAATTCGCTTTGCTATTTGTGGGGGACTGAACACCGAAAGAACAATGCAAGCTTATTCGTCCTCTTTCTATTGAGATGGAACCAAAACACCTATGCTTGGTTTGGGCTGATAATAAACATGTCACTCTGCGATTTTTGGGTGAATGTGCATTCTAACTCCAAAAACACCTATTTGAAATAAGCCCAATCAGAGTTTATCATCTTCTTTTTATGTAGATGGAACCCTAAAGACCTTTTTGCTTTGGTTGGGGATGATTCTGCTGCACACCCATAAAACCCCATGCGAATTGAAATAAGAACATTCAAAGCTTATTTGTCTTCTTCCTACGCATATGGAAGCGAAAAGACAGTGTTGTGTTATTTTGGTCTCATTAAACACACTTTGCGATTTCTGGGTCAATGTGCATTAACACCAAAGAACACGAAGCAAGCAAAATCCAAGATTCTTCTTTCTATGTTGCTGCAACCGAAAACAACCTGTTTGGCTTTGTTTAGGCTTATTACAGTTTGCTTTGCTATTTGTGGGGGGACTGAACACCGAAAGAACAATGCAAGCTTATTCGTCCTCTTTCTATTGAGATGGAACCAAAACACCTAGGCTTGGTTTGGGCTGATAATAAACATGTCACTGCGATTTTTGGGTGATTGTGCATTCTAACCACAAAAACACCTATTTGAATTATGCACAATCGGAGCTTATCATCTTTTTATGTAGATGGAACCCAAAACCCAGAGCGACATGTTTATTATCAGCCCAAACCAAGCCTAGGTGTTTTTGTTCCATCTCAATAGAAAGAGGACGAATAAGCTTGCATTGTTCTTTCGGTGTTCAATCCCCCACAAATAGCAAAGCAAAGTGTAATAAGCCTAAACAAAGCCAAACAGGTTGTTTTGGGTTGCAGCAACATAGAAAGAAGAATCGTGGATTTTGCTTATTTCGTGTTCTTTGGTGTTAATGCACATTGACCCAGAAATCTCAATGTGTGTGTAATGAGACCAAAATAACACAACACCGTCTTTTCGCTTCCATACGCGTAGAAAGAAGACAAATAAGCTTTGATTGTGCTTATTTCTATTCGCATGGTGTTTTTTGGGTGTGCACCAGAATCACCCCCAACCAAAGCAAAAAGGTCTTTTGGGTTCCATCTACATAAAAAGAAGATGATAAAGCTCTGATTGGGCTTATTTCAAATAGGTGTTTTTGGGGTTAGAATGCACATTCACCCAAACATCGCAGAGTGACATGTTTATTATCAGCCCAAACCAAGCATAGGTGCTTTGGTTCCATCTCAATAGAAAGTGGACGAATAGGCTTATATTGTTCTTTCGGTGTTCATTCACGCACAATTAGCAAAGCGAATTGTAATAAGCCTAAACAAAGCTAAATAGGTTCTTTTGGGTTCCAGTTACATAGAACGAAGAATCTTTGATTTCGCTTAATTCGTCGTGTTCTTTGGTGTTAATGCACATTGACCCAGAAATCTCAATGTGTGTGTAATGAGACCAAAATAACACAACATTGTCTTTTCGCTTCCATATGCCTAGAAAAAGACAAATAAGCTTTGATTGTGCTTATTTCAATTCGCATGCGGTTTTATGGGTTTGCACCAGAATCACCCCCAACCAAAGCAAAAAGGTCTTTTGGGTTCCATCTACATAAAAAGAAGATGATAAGCTCTGATTGTGCATAATTCAAATAGGTGTTGTCAGGGGTTCAGGGAGAGAGGCACAGGGTAGGCAGGAGATGGAGAGCGATGGGGAGGAATTCCAAGCCAGCGAGGAAGAGGATGACAATGACTCAAGAGATTCCATGAGTCTTTCCAGCGAATCAGAGGATTCCCAGAAGGGGGCGCCGGTGGTCAAGGCCAGGGGAGCCCCAGGGGGGAAGTGTCAGGAGCAGGGGGCCAGCGGAGGATCCCAAAGTGGCAGCTGGGCGTCAGGACCAGCCTCCCCACCAGAGTGCAGCGAAGGGGGTGGAGTTTCCAGTGTGTCAGAGGAAGCAGCTCCAGCAGCAGAGAAAGGAGGGGGGTCAGAGCAAGCCGCCCTCCCGGAAGACCCTGCGGAAAAGGAAGGAGAGAAAGAGGTGGAGCATCGCAAGTCTCTTAAATTGGTGCAGAGGAGGGACTGACTCAGAGGGGACTTCGGTGGTCTAGCGTAAGAGACGTAAGGCTGCGCGCCTAGGATGTCAAGCAAACCATGAACTGCAATAAACGCTTTTGTATATAAGAAGACTTAGGCGTTGGTCTTTTGTGAGCTAAGACTTGAGGCAGCCTTGACAGGTGTTTTTGAGGTTAGAATGCACAATCACCCAAAAATCGCAGTGACATGTTTATTATCAGCCCAAACCAAGCCTAGGTGTTTTGGTTCCATCTCAATAGAAAGAGGACGAATAAGCTTGTATTGTTCTTTCGGTGTTCATTCACGAACAATTAGCAAAGCAAATTGTAATAAGCCTAAACAAAGCCAAACAGGTTGTATTCGGTTGAAGCAACATAGAAAGAAGAATCTTGGATTTTGCTTGCTTCGTGTTCTTTGGTGTTAATGCACATTGACCCAGAAATCGCAAAGTGTGTTTAATGAGACCAAAATAACACAACACTGTCTTTTCGCTTCCATATGCGTAGAAAGAAGACAAATAAGCTTTGAATGTTCTTATTTCAATTCGCATGCTTATTTCAATTCGCATGCTTATTTCAATTTGCATGGGGTTCTTTTGGGTTTCTTCGTTCTATGTTGCTGCAACCCAAAACAACCTGTTTGGCTTTGTTTAGGCTTATTACAATTCGCTTTGCTATTTGTGTGAATGAACACCGAAAGAACAATCCAAGCTTATTCGTCCTATTTCTATTGAGATGGAACCAAAACACCTAGGCTTGGTTTGGGCTGATAATAAACATGTCGCTCTGCGATTTTTTGGTGAATGTGCATTCTAACCCCAAAAACACCAATTTGAAATAAGCCCAATCAGAGCTTTATCATCTTCTTTTGTTGTAGATGGAACCCTATAGACCATTTAGCTTTGGTTGGGGATGATTCTGCTGCACACCCATAAAACCCCATGCGAATTGAAATAAGCACAATCAAAGCTTATTTGTCTTCTTTCTACGCATATGGAAGCGAAAAGACAGTGTTGTGTTATTTTGGTCTCATTACACACACTTTGCGATTTCTGGGTCAATGTGCATTAACACCAAAGAACACGAAGCAAGCAAAATCCAAGATTCTTCTTTCTATGTTGCTTCAACCGAAAACAACCTGTTTGGCTTTGTTTAAGGCTTATTACACTTTGCTTTGCTATTTGTGGGGGACTGAACACCGAAAGAACAATGCAAGCTTATTCGTCCTCTTTCTATTGAGATGGAACCAAAACACCTAGGCTTGGTTTGGGCTGATAATAAACATGTCACTCTGCGATTTTTGGGTGATTGTGCATTCTAACCACAAAAACACCTATTTGAATTATGCACAATCAGAGCTTTATCATCTTCTTTTTATGTAGTTGGAAGCCAAAACACCTTTGTGCTTTGGTTGGGGGTGATTCTGGTGCACACCCATAAAACCCCATGCGAATTGAAATAAGCACAATCAAAGCTTATTTGTCTTTTTCTAGGCATATGGAAGCGAAAAGACAAGGTTGTGTTATTTTGGTCTCATTACACACACTTTGAGATTTCTGGGTCAATGTGCATTAACACCAAAGAACACGACGAATTAAGCGAAATCAAAGAGTCTTCGTTCTATGTAACTGGAACCCAAAAGAACCTATTAGCTTTGTTTAGGCTTATTACAATTCGCTTTGCTAATTGTGCGTGAATGAACACCGAAAAAACAATAAAAGCCTATTCGTCCACTTTCTATTGAGATGGAACCAAAGCACCTATGCCTGGTTTGGGCTGATAATAAACATGTCACTCTGCGATGTTTGGGTGAATGTGCATTCTAACCCCAAAACACCAATTTGAAATAAGCCCATTCAGAGCTTTATCATCTTTTTATGTAGATGGAACCAAAAAGACCTTTTTGCTTTGGTTGGGGGTGATTCTGGTGCACACCCAAAAAAACACCATGCAAATAGAAATAAGCACAATCAAAGCTTATTTGTGTTCTTTCTACGCGTATGGAAGCGAAAAGACGGTTGTCAGGGGTTCAGGAGCAGAGGCACAGGAAAGGGAGGAAATAGAGAGCGAGGGGGAGGAGTCCGAAGGAAATGTTAGCGATGACAGCGGTCCGAGGTCTCTGAGTCTTTCCAGCGAATCGGAAGATTCACAGAAAGGGGCCCCTTGCTCTGACCAAGGGGGTGCCGAGGGGACACCCCAGGAAGAAGGGGCCAGAGGGGACTCAGAGAGCAGCAGTTGGAAATCAGGACCAGCGTCCACACCAGAGTGCAGTAGGGGGGAGGAGTCCCAGGCATCGGGATCAGGCGGCGCACTGCCAGTGGGAGGACATGAGTCAGGATTGGCCACGCCCCATCGGGGAGCGAGGAAACGGTCGAGAGGAAGGTTGAAGGCTGGGCGCGCGCGCCAAGTTCAAATGTACAGGAGGGCGGCGCAGTTGGCAGCCCGGATAGGGAGCCAGGTCCCAAAGCCCGCCGAAAAGAGGGGGAGGAGTCAGGGGGTCAGCGCCAGAAGCCTCCAGGAAGGACGGGACCCCGGGGGTAGCAGGACCCAGAGGAGAAAGGAGAGACGTAAGAGGTGGAGTAAGGCTAGAATCTTAAACTGGTGTACAGGGGGCGGAGACTCAGATGGAGCTTCGCCGATCTAACCCCTAGACGTAGAGCTGGGGCGCTCCGGCTTGAAAATGGAAACTGTACTTCAATAAAGACTTTTGTACATTACTGCCGGCTAGCGTTGGTCCTCTGTGAGCTGGGACCTGGAGCCAGCTCTGACAACGGTGTTGTGTTATCTTGGTCTCATTACACAGTCCTTGTGATTTCTATGTCAATGTGCATTAACACCAAAGAACATGAAATAAGCAAAATCCACGATTCTTCTTTCTATGTTGCTGCAACCCAAAGCAACCTGTTTGGCTTTGTTTAGGTTTATTACAATTTTTTTGCTAATTGTTCGTGAATGAACACCGAAAGAACAATACAAGCTTAATCGTCCTCTTTCTATTGACATGGAACAAACACACCTATGCTTGGTTTGGGCTGATAACAACCATGTCACTCTGCGGTTTTTGGGTGAATGTGCATTCTAACCCCAAAAACACTAATTTGAAATAAGCCCAATCAGAGCTTTATCATCTTTTTATGTAGCTGGAACCCAAAAGAACTTTTTGCTTTGGTTGGGGGTGATTCTGGTGCCCACCCATAAAACCCCATGCGAATTGAAATAAGCACAATCAAAGCTTATTTGTCTTCTTTCTAGGCATATGGAAGCGAAAAGACAGTTGTCAAGGCTGCCTCAAGTCTTAGCTCACAAAAGACCAACGCCTACGTCTTCTTGAATACAAAGGTGTTTATTGCAGTTCATGGTTTGCTTGACATCTTAGGCGCGCAGCCTTACGTCTCTTACGCTAGACCGCCGAAGTCCCGTCTGAGTCAGTCCCTCCTCTGCACCAATTTAAGAGACTTGCGCTGCTCCACCTCTTTCTCTCCTTCCTTTTCCGCAGGGTCTTTCTGCCCCCTGGGGTTTGCCCCTTCTGGATTCCTCTGACGCGGAATCAGACTGCTGCTCCCCTCCTGCGGGCTTTGGGACCTGGCCCCTCCTCCGGGCTCCCTGCACTTCCGCGCGCCTCACATTTGAACCAGGCGCGCGCGCCAAACCTCTAACTTTCCTTTTGACAGTTACACTGCTCCCTTCACTGCTCCCTCCCTTCCGGGAGGGCTGCTTGCTCTGACCCCCCTCCTCTCTCTGCTGCTGGAGCTCCTTCCTCTGACACACTGGAAACTCCACCCCCTTCGCTGCACTTTGGTGGGGAGGCTGGTCCTGACGCCCAGCTGCCACTTTGGGATCCTCCGCTGGCACCCTGCTCCTGACATTTCCCCTGGGGCTCCCTGGCCCTGACCACCGGCGCCCCTTCTGGGAATCCTCTGATTCGCTGGAAAGACTCATGGAATCCCTTGAGTCATTGTCGTCCTCTTCCTCGCTGGCTTGGAATTCCTCCCCTTCGCTCTCCATCTCCTGCCTACCCTGTGCCTCTCTCTGAACCCCTGACATCCATCCCCCCCTCGAAGCCCCCCCTTCCCCCCTCCCGCTGCTCGGGCGCAGGTTCCGGGAGCCTCGTTGTAGCGGGGGTAGATGCTGGATACAGTCTCGCCGACGTCGATCTCCTCTGCTTCCAGTTCAGTGTAGGAGTGCTCGAAACCGGGTCCTCCCCAACACCTCCAAACCCTTCCCTCCCCTGTTACTTCAGGCGAAGCTGCTTGCCAAGGCCCCTTCGCCACCCCACTTCTGGTTGATCGTCCCACCAATAAGAGCGGTCCGTGTCCACCCTCGAGCCCGATCCCCTTGGAGGGCTCGATAGCGGCGTGGTCTCCTCTGCGGAGGAGAACCCCTGAAGGTGCTGCCTGAAAGTGTGGGGGTAAAAGCCAGTCGTCAAAATACTCCTCTGGCATGGGCCTGTGAGGGAAGAGTGCATGGAACTCGTCCTAAGCCAAGATTCCTCCAGAGCATAATCTGGCACCCAACTGTTGGCGCTAGCCGGGTACCTTCCTTGGCGAGGAGGTATTCCACTCCCTCCTCCCCCATCTCGAGTCCAGAATTTCCGTGACCTCGTTGAGTGTCGGGGTCCTCGGTGACTTCCCCCTGGTGACTTCCTACGCGGGTCTGGTGCCGTCCCTGGCTCCTGAAATCTGTGTGGGGCCTTGTAGGGTGTAAGCACCGACCTATGAAAGACCGGGTGCATTCGGGAATCCTCTGGGAGGGTCAACCGAAAGCTACGGGATTGACCCTGCCCTCAACTTGGTATGGCCCTAGCTGTTTGTGTCCTAGCTTCTTCTTAGCTAACGACCTGGCCGGCACCGCCTGGGCTGCTAACCATACCCAGTCCCCCACCTGGATGTCTTCTCCTGCCCTCCTGTGCCTGTCTGCCTGCACTTTGTAGGCGTGTTTAGCTAGTTCCAAATGCCGTCGTAGCTCCTCGTGGACCTCCTGCAATTCTGCTGCTAAATGTTCCGCTCCCTGCGACTCTCTGCGTCGCCGTCTCCAACGCCGGGAATGTTCTGGGATGTCGACAATTGTTGGCGAAGAAAGGTGTCACCCCAGATGACGCGTGCTTCGTGTTGTTGTAGGCAAACTCGGCCATCGGTAAGTAGTCCACCCAAGTTGCAGGCTTTTGATTGGCGTAACATCGCAGGTACTGCTGCATGATGGCGTTGACCCTCTCCGCTTGGCCGTTGGTTTGGGGGTGTCTCGCCGACGCTAAGTTGATCCTGACATTCAGGATGCCCAGGAGCTTCTGCCAGAAACTGGAAATGAATTGGCGACCCCGGTCGGACAAAATGGACCGTGGTAAGCCGTGCACCCGGAACACGTGGTCTATGAATAGCCTGGCGGTCTGCTCCGCTGTTGCCACCTTCGCGCAAGGAATGAAATGCGCCATCTTGGTGAACAGATCTACAACCACAAGCACCGCCGTCATGCCCCGCGAACTGGGCAGATCAGTGACAAAGTCCAGCGCCACCCTTTCCCACGGCTGCAGTGGCGTCTCCAGCGGTTCCAGCAATCCCGCTGGCTTCTTGTGCACTGGCTTGGACCTCTGACAAGTGTCACACCTGGCGACGTAATCCGCGACTTCTCCCCGCATCTGGGGCCACCAAAAGTCCCTGGCTACTAAGTCCGCCGTCTTCTCCTTGCCGAAGTGACCCGCGCTGGGGGCGCCGTGCAACTGCTGTAGAACCTTCGCCGGAGATCGTCCCTGGGACATAGAGAGCACCTTTGCGGGTCAGTAGGCCGTCGCGTATCTGGAATTCGCCGTCCTTGCTGTCCCTCTTCGCACCTCCTCCATCTTGGATTGTGCAAACGGGTCCGTCTGTAGCGCGCGGCCGCACCGCGGCCCAGGTCCACGGCGGCAGAAGCGCACGCCCACGCTTGCGGTGCAAAATGTGCCTGGCTGCCACTGGTGCCGCTTCCTCAAGATACTGCGGTTTTCTGAGAGCGCATCCGCTATGATGTTGTTGTCTCCCGGGATATACTCTATCCGGAAATCGAAATCCGCAAAGAACTCCGCCCATCTCATGTGCCTCTGGCTCTGGAGCTCGCCGTGCGCCAATACTCCAGGTTCTTGTGGTCCGTGCGGACCTGCACGGTGTGCTTGGCTCCGATGAGGAAGTGCCGCCACGCCTTGAAAGCCGCGTGGATGGCCAACAACTCCCTGTCCCAGATGGTGTAGTTCTGTTCCGACTTGCTGAGCTTCCGTGAGTAGAAAGCGCAGGGCCTCCAGTTCCCTTGCGAATCTTCCTGCAAGAGGACGGCCCCCACTGCTCTGTCAGATGCGTCAGTCTCAACCCGCATGGGCCTGCCAGGATTCACGTGTAGCAGCTGGTCTTCGGACGCGAAGAGACTCTTAAGCCTCCTGGAAGGACTGCTCCGCCTGGTCCGTCCAGGTGAACTTTTTCTTCTTGGAACTGAGGGTGTCCGTGATAGCTGCCGCCTCTTTCGCGAAACCCCTGATGAACTTGCGGTGTAAGTTGGCGAAGCCGACGAACCTCTGGACCTCCTTCCGATTGCGCTGGCTATTCCAGTCCAACACCGCGCGGACCTTGGCGCTGTCCATGGCTAGGCCCTTGTCGGACAGCCGGTAGCCCAGGAAATCCACCTCCGTCACGTCGAACTGGCACTTCTCCAGCTTGGCGTAGAGTCTGTGCTCCCGTAGCCTCTGCAGGACCTCCTTTACGTCTGTTTCGTGAGTCTCCTGCGATTCCGAGAAGATCAGAATATCGTCGAGAAAGCATACGCACTTCTTGTAGAGGAGTCCTGCTAGCACGTGGTGCATGAATGCTTGAAAATGGTGGGAGCCACCTTGGAGACCAAACGGCATAACTCTGTATTCATAGGTGCCCAGCGGCGTGAACATGGCCGTCTTCCACTCGTCACCTTCCCTCATGCGTATGAGATTGTAGGCCCGCGTAGATCCAACTTGGTGAAGATCCTCCCCTTCCTCACCGTCGCGAGCAGGTCGTCAATCTTGGGCATGGGGAAAGCCTTGGGTTTTGTCATCGAGTTTATGGCCCTATAGTCCACAATGAGTCGTTTTTGGGGCGTGTCCTTCTTCTTCACAAAAAACACAGGACTGCCCCCCACTGCCTTGGATTCTCGGATGAATCCCCGCTTCAAATTGTGATCTATTAACTCCCTGAGCTCCTGCATCTCATCTTCAGACATGGAATACAGCTTCGCAGTCGGTAGCGTTGCCCTGGTAAGAGGTCAATTGCACAGTCATAGGGCCTGTGGGGTGGTAATTGGTCAGCTTCCTTCTCGCAGAAGACCTCCAAAAATCCCTTGTATTTGTGGGGCACTGCCTGCACCATGCCTAGATGCAGCTTGTTGCCCTTCCTCCCGGCCCTCCTCGTCCTCACCAATCTGGATGCAATGTTGTGCACAGTAGGACGAGCCAAAGGTGAGCTGCCGCTGGTACC
>CANTUW010000198.1:0-23015 GCA_947686815.1 Podarcis lilfordi | reverse complement strand
ACTTACTTATTAGTTTTTAAAAAACAACACCACCTACCAGTATAAAACCGAGTCACATAGCCCACATGGCGTAATGGACAGCTCTCTGCCTTGCCTTCTTTGCTACAGAAGTTTTGCTTTTCAGACAATATTAAGAACACCAAGTCACATTCCTTTGGGTGCAGCTGTTTGTCTAAATTGCTTCTTGAGATGTTAACTGGAGAAGTAATTTGAACACACACAACAAAAATATGCAAGCATTTAGCCACATACAGATACAACTACGTTGTTACCAAAAGCTCTTAATAAAACAGTAGGCATGTCGCGCACAAGTTGCTACAGCTGAACTTTGAATTCCAGATGTTTTTGGTTACCCAGTCGCACATTCTAATAAATATTCACTCAATTTAGTTGTATGAGCTTTTTCATTGGTGAGACCTGCTGAGGTCCATTTTGGAGAGCATTCTGGGTATTGAGATAAAGCAGGCACACCTTGCCTCAATCCTCGTTTTTTTTCTTTTTAATCAAATAATATTGATTTTTATTCATTATTCATTTCATCATTTGCAGCACCTGGATATCAGTTTGTTTGTCACAGATATTGGTTTATTTTATTTCATAAAATTTATACACGGCTTGTTTGGTTTTTCACAACTTCAAAGCAGTTTACCAAAAGATTAAAACAATAAAATAATTGGTAAAAAAATTATTTAAAACATTTTTTTAAAATCAAATCAACGAGAAACTGAAAACAGGCTAAAATACACATCAACATTCTGTGTTGGGCAGAAACGCAAAAAAGATACAGGCAGAATAAAGTATAATAGCCCTTGACTGCTCACCCCAACAGTCTGTTAACACAAGCACTTCTGTTATCTACTACAACCACCATTAAAAACAGGACTGCATTTCTACTTCCCATTTGTTTATATGCAGTGAAATTCTCACTCACTTGTAAAATCTGCTTCATTTGTGTCTGCATTGAAGTTCAGCAAATTCAACTCAAAAGGCCTTTGCTCTTTTGATTTCTGGTTCTCTAGCCACTCCTGTGCCATCTGCAGGAAATGGAAGCATAGGCTTAAGAGACTGCTCTTCCACCACATGTGGGCTGCTAAAACCATTGGGCAGGATTCCCTGCTCATAAATGGGGCCCAGAGAGTCTGTGGCTCACCACAGTTAACTTTATTGACTGATTTTCACAGAGAGCAAGAGGAGTTACAGTCTAAGGAAATAATAAAATCCCTGCTTGCAGCAGCCCAACAACTGGTGGCACAAAACTGGAGAAATTTAGCAAACTTGCAACTTTTCTTATGAGGACAAAAGGTATGGACAGTGATATTAACAAAGAAACTTACCAAATATATGAAAGCTCTATATTGAACATAAGACTCCAACCATTTTATGGACATATGATGTTCTGTTATTACTTTCCTGTTTGGGAATCCATCGAATTAGCAGCCTCCATCTACTCATGGACAATTGTGATGCAATGTATTTTGTTAAATACACCTGCTCTCGCTTAGTGGGATTGGGAGGGAGGACTGTATTGCTTAAAAAAAAAAGTCTATTGATGTATTAGCATAATTTTGATGCATACATTTGTAAAACTAAATAAAAACATTCAACACCTGCCCCATCCAAAAAAAACCCAAATGGGACACTTTTAACCCCGCTCCCCCTTGCCAAAAAACCCTAGAGTCCACTACTACACTTGTGCACCAGTTAGGCTTAAAAAAATCCCTTTTGCATGACCGAGACCCCTCTTTTTTCTTTATTTCCCCCCCCCCAAAAAAAAAACTAGGTGCGTCCTATAGGGCGGTGTGTCCTATGGGGCGAAAAATACGGTATTTGTTTGAAAATATTGGATCTGTATTTTTGTCAAAATATTTTTGAAAAATGTAATTAAAAAAGCAATTTCACAGAAAAAAACAAAACATGGAAAAGAAATGGGTGACCTATAGGGACCTACTGGACCTCACAGAAGAGGGTGTGATGCTTAAGAACAGGCATAGGCAAACTCGGCCCTCCAGCTGTTTTGGGACTACAACTCCCATCATCCCTGACCACTGGTCCTGTGAGCTAGGGATGATGGGAATTGTAGTCCCAAAACATCTGGAGGGCCGAGTTTGCCTATGCCTGCTAAGAGTTAGAGGATAAAAGGATTGGTTGATCAATTGGTTGCAATACTATCAACTGATTGAAGTATTTAAACAAGGTAAGAAGCATGGGTTTATTAATCAAAGCTCTCAGTTTGAAAAAGAGTTATTAGAGAACAGAGAAAAACTAATTTCAAAGATGTATAAGAGGCTTTTAGGATGAGAAACTAAAGATTGAAATAGATAAATCTGCTATGATCCACTGAACTAGCGATGTGGGCACAATATAGAGATGAAGGCATAGGAAAAACTGTAGAAATTGAATATAAAATTCTCAGTGTGTTATGTTTTGAAAGAAAACTTTATGAAAATGACTCACAGATGGTACTTGGCACCGAGTAAGCTAGCAAAAATGTACAAATCAGAGTCAGGCTTATGTTGGAAATGTAAAGAAGCAGAAGACACTTTTTACCATATGTGGGGGACATGTAAAGTGGCTAAGAGTTTTTGGGAGATGGTTTATAATGAGGTTAAAAAATTACATAAGGTGATGCTCCCAAAAAACTCCAAGGCATTTCTCTTAGGGATAACTGGGTCAGATGTTTCAAGAAGACAGACGAACCAATTGTATGCTACAACAGCAGCAAGAGTACTCTATGCACAAAAATGGCGAAATCAGGAGACACCTACTAAAGAAGAGTGGCAGTTTAAACTGACAGAATACAGTGGTGCCTCGCAAAACGAAATTAATTCGTTCCGCGAGTTTTGTCGTCTTGCGATTTTTTTCCTCTTGCGAAGCACGGTGTCGGGAAAGTTTTGGAAAAGCTTCAAAAATCACCAAAGTCTTTAAAAACCTCAAAAAAGGCTACCACACCGCGTTCTATGAGTTGCTCCTCAAAGTCAAGTCGCAACTGTATTAACGGTGTTAAGAAAAGGAAACAAACTTGCAAGACGTTTCCGTCTTGCGACGCAAGCCCATAGGGAAAATCGTCTTGCGAAGCAGCTCAAAAAACAAAAAACCCTTTCGTCTAGCGAGTTTTTTGTCTTGCGAGGCATTCGTCTTGCGAGGTACCACTGTATGCCGAATTGGCAAACTTAACTATGGAAATTAGAGATCAAGAAGAGGTAGGTTTTAAGGAGGAGTGGAAACCTTTTGTTGAATATTTAAAGAATTATTGTAAACATGTTAAAATGTAGGTAGGATTTGAATGAAGAACAGCAACTGAATACTTGTTGTTGAGTACAGTGTGGAAAAGACAAGGTATAGAATATTGATAATATGCAGCAAATTTAAAAATTACGGGGGAAACCATGGAGGGGGGCGGGGAAGTTGAACACAAAATGGATGTGTATTTGGAAACATGTGTCAACTTGTCAACTTTTGAAATTGAGAGACAGAGAGAGAGTTTAATTGCAGCTAGTGGGAGGATTTCCTTTGAGGAGGAAAGAAAAACGAGGTGGTCTGTTGCCAGCTTACCGTTTCAAATGCATTTAGCATCATTAAGGGGAAGAAAGTATTGAAGTAGTCATTGTAATCCTCAAACTTGGCTGTGACAGGGGCAACAATAGACTGAAGGAGATGGCTTGGTGGCCCAAACAGTTTAAAGTTTGCAAACATGTCATAGTTCCACTTCAGCACCTCTCTGGTGAAAATCCCATGGTCTCTCTGCTGGGCATTCACAATGTTTGCTTGTGCAAAGGGTTGGTGCACTTTGTTCCAAGAACCAGCTCTGGGGGTGGGCAGCGCCATGACAATATGGTTATTTTGCACATTCAGCAACTGAGGGGTGTTGTTTGAAATCCGAGGCTGGAGAATGCTGCTCAGCGTCGGGGTCTTGAACTGCAAGTCATCATCACTACCCTGCAGTGGGCTTGCAGATATATTGACTTCCATGTTTGAGAGGTAACTGCCATCTTCTATTTGTGAACACAGTTCCATGTCCACTGGATCCAACTGTGTAAGAAAGAAGCCGTCACCATCATTGTTCTCATTCAATTGGGGCTCTCTCTTTTCAAAGCCACATCCTCGTCACATGGGCTAGAGGAGGGATCTGGAAAGGTCAAATGATTGGTTTTACTAGCTCCAGCAGAACTTTCCTTCTGATTTTCCACCCCACCATACTGGCAGACTGCACAGGTCTTAGCTCTGCCACTTTGGGTTTTTTGGCTGGCTGAGCCTCCTGAGTTTCTCCGTGAGTACACTGACAATTCTCTCTCTCTTTGGGGTTTGTCTGCCTATAGAGCTGACGTTTTTGGCAGGCAAAATTGTTCTTATTTCTAGTAGTTAGTTGCTGAGCATTTACTAATTGTGATGTCCTTTCCTGGGGAACATCCACCTCGCCAACAATTTCCCTGTAACTGCGCAACTCAGCAAGACTGTCCTGTGTGCACTGAGCATTTTCGGCTGCTCTTTGGACTTTCTCTGATAGGCCATGTTTTTCTGTCACTAAGGTTGGGGCTGGCATATGTTGGATTTCGTTGGGTGGGACCAGAGCAGGAGTAGATCTTGCCAGTTTTGCCAGCAGTGGTTTTTTACTGTGCATGCTTGGCTTGATGCTTCCCTTGGGACTTTCTCTAGCTGTTTTAACCTGCCCATATTCTGCAGAGCTCTTCCCTGGCTGAATAGTGGATTCTTTGACAGCAGGTGCTGACCCTGAAGGACTGGCAGATGCTGATGTACTGGGCAGAACTGGATCTGTGCACCTGGAACAGCTTCCATTGCCAGCACATATCCCTGTGAAATTTGAGCATACCACTGCATTTCCCTTGCCGATGTGGCCTTCACGAGCTGCTGTATGATGTATGAGGTCTGGAGCAGTCAATGGCTCTTGCTCTGGGGCACTGAATTTCTTCTCAAGGCACACGTCCACTTGCCCTTTCCTGCTCTCTCTACCAGCTTTCATTTTGTTTTCATCCTCATCTGAAGAAGCGTCAGAAATAATGACTTGGTTTGGGGAATCATCTGCATCAGCAGACAACTTGTTGCTCTCTCGGGCAGACAAAGTTTGAACAGCTCCTTTAGCTTTCTTCTTAATGCATTTTTGGTGACGGATGATGCTTTCCTGGCTAGAGTCAATGGGTAAACTGCTTCCTTTAGCACACACAACAGAGGCCTTGCCTGAGCTTGCCTCTGATTTGCAAGGCAATGTGTCTGATGTGCTGCCTCTGGCTACAATGATTTCACTCCTCTGCCCTTCCTGGCTCTTTGTTCTGTCTCTGACCAACTGCAGCTTTTCTGTTCCTGGCTCCAGATTGGTATTTCCTCTCCTACTGCTTTCAGGTAACAGTTTTAATTGCAGGGTGCTGTCTGGTTTCAGAGATCTGATTTTGCTTGTAAGGTCATTTAGACCAACCTTTCTCTCCAAAGCACTGCTGCTGTTACCATTCTTTTCTGGAAGAGATCTGGAAGAACTGGGCTTCTCCTTTGTGCTGAAGTCTTTGGTCTCCAGGTCTTGAAAACCGAGGCCAAAGCTTTGGTAGAAGGGATCTTGCTTGTTTTGGACCCCTGGCCATTGATGAGACACCACATTTTTCTGGGCATCCATGTGTCTGTTTGCTAACACAGACAAGCAGGGTAGGTGCTCATTGTCCATATTCATTGGACACCTGTCTTCCTGCCTTTTGTGGTTCATCAGGAAAGTAGGTGAAGTTACACAAACAGGAGGGCTCTTCACAAGGGAGGAAGGATTTAACGATTTGCTCATGATGCTCCATATGATCTCCTTCAGAGTGTTCTGTAATTCTAGAGCCTGCTGGGAACTCAGCTCCCAGTGCTTGTGGCTACGGCGAAGCAAGTTGAGTTCATCAAGGAACTGCTTACAAGTGGGTGACTGCACAACCTGATACCCTTCCTTCAGGATGTTACGGATCAGTTTCATGCAGGCAAACTGTATGGGTTCAGGTTCCCAAGATGGTGATGTCACTGTGCTTCTTAAGCTATTCCTGACTACTCTTCTCTCAATGCCAGGCATGAACACCGTACTTGGAAGCATGACACATTTCACCACTATCCACACCCACATTTCTGAGCTGATCCACAGAAAATGAAGGCAATTTTTCTTAAGGCTGCACTCAACAACAGACACCAAGATCCAGATGAAGAACTCAGACACTTTGTCACAAGTCTCAACAGTGCCACTGAGGACATTTTGGATTTCCAAACACAGGTGATGAATGACTACTATGCTGTAGGCAATCCCCAGGTCCTTCAGGTCCATAAGGGAGTGGATAAAAGGGATGAACCATAAAAAAGTGCTGTTGTGCAACTGCATGTCTTGGCCGATGTCAGAATGTAACAGGTCGGTCAGAGTCTGGATATCTTTGTACAAGTAGAGGCAGTAATCAGGACAAATGGTATCCTGAAACAGGAAACAGGAAGTCAATGTTTAGCAGCATGTTCTCAACTTTCCTGCTCTGCATATCCAACAACAACCCGCCTCACTTCAAGGATTTCACTAGGAGGGAAAGGGGGATTTGTCACCCTTCAAGTGTTGCTGGACTTCAAATTCCATCAGCCCCAGCTAGCATGGCCAACAATCAGAGATTATGGGAGTTGTAGCCACAGGTCCCCTGTCCCTATACTAGTTATACTAGTCACTATACAGTGATCTTTTTTGGGGGGGGGGGTATTGCCAGCCAACAAGGCTAGAAATATTTTTTAAAAAAATGAAAAAAAGACAAGGTTTTCAAGGGGGTGAATTCTGTCGCCAATAAAAAACCACCCTTCAAACAAACATGGAGAAGGAAAACTGCTTCTGTTCTAGAGGACAGATGTGATTTGATACTTCTCTATAACTATAATCCAGAACCGTCCACATAGCCATGTTTCAAGCATGGAAGAAGACAGTAAGATAGATCAACAAGCAAGTTACCTTGTGGGGCTTTTCAATGTGGTAGTCATACGCCAGTTGGCTGCAAGTGACAAATTCATCTCCATAGTCCGACATGGGCTCAGATTTAGTCCTTCAAAAATATTAAGAAAGCCAAGGGTTTTGTCAGGAACCAGTCATGTGAAGGTCAGCAATAAAAAAACACTGGTGTCAGTGAAGTTAGCTCTTTATTCAAAGAAACAAAAACAGTGCAGGCCTAGTGATCCCAGCAACTCTTCCCAGTAGGTCTTGGCCCAATGCAGAAGTTGCAAGGACTGAAGGTCCCTGCCCTCCCACAGCTGCCTATGGTCTCTCCTCTCCAGGGGTTTTCCAAGCAGTCGGAGACTACGTCTGCACGCAACCAATCTCTCCTCTGCTCTTTTCATTTCTCTGCATGTTCTGGGAGGCCGGGGGGAGCGGAGCTGGTCACAGAAGGGAGACACTCCTTAGTCCTTCAGCAGCCTGCCTCTTCTTGGTCTACTGGCCCCCTTCCTCTCCAGCCTCTGAATTATGACTTTCTGCCCCAGCTTCTTCCTGTTCACTAAACCCTGTTACCTCTTCAGCTTCCAACACCACCTACTCCCAGTCCGCTCCCTCTTCTTCCTCTGACCACTCTTCAGCATCCCACCATCAGTCCCCTGGCTCTGAGCCTTCTTCCCCTGGAGGATCCCTTGGGGGTTCTCCAGCTGGCACCTCCCACCACTCCCCCGCATCCAGACAGTCCATGACAGGTTTAAACCATTAGCTACTTATTTAAATGTGTAGTACACACTATTCTGAAAGCTCGAGATGGGGGGGGGGCGGGCAGAAAGAACAGAATAAAATGTAATTAAGCTCAGTGTTATTTCCTCACTGACTTGGAGTCCCAAGACTATGGGAATGATTATGGTCTTACAATGTAATTTGTCACAAGGAGCACTTAAATTATTCTCAAACTTAAACTGAGACCCAGGTTCTGCTCAAATGCCTGCTTCAAATTTAACACTAAGATATAGTTTACGTGAAGGAGAAATTTCCATTTTCCTTCATCTTGTCAGGATCCATTTTGAGCCTTTAGGACTCCATATGCTGTATTAGTTTTATCATCTGTGTATGAACTTTGACTGACCTATTCTAACAGAGAAAAAACATTATTTTTAACCAAGAAGTTATGTGTTCCCAGTGTCCTGGTACACTGAGAGAACAAACTCTGACGGAATGTAATGTCACGGGACTGCCAAGGGACGCCTTGGAGTCGGGGAAGAAAAGAGTCAGAGTGGGAACAGTCAGAAGGAAGCGGTCGGCAGATGACGGAAGGGGAAGAGGGGGAGAGCCAGGAGGAGGCACAGGAAAGGAGAGGGTTAAAGCGCAGGGATCAGAGAGGTCCCATGAACATTCCAGCCACCTCTTCTGTTGGAGGAGAAGCAGGAGAAGACCACTCCCCGAATCTGAACCAGACGATTCGGATGCCTGATTGTACTGTGCTGCTTTTACATATGCAAAATAAAGAACTGTAAATACCTCTCTGAGTGAGCAGAGGGTGCTTATTGCGAATAGCATACACAAACCATCACATGTAAGCATATAATCACTGTGACAATGGATAAAAGAATGCTAGGCATAACAGAACTTGCATTTAACCTTAGGTCAATAGGACTGATGTATTAATCACAGATAATGGAAAGCAGATGTTGATAGACAAATGATAAACAGGGTGATTAACCAAAAGACACTGATAAATGATTAATGAAGACATTGTTAAAAGGAGGAGTTTGGGGTGGGCTCTCTCACTGGTCTAGAACAGGTTTTCAACCTTTTTGAGTCCATGGATCCCTTGACCAACTACATTCTTTCTGTGGCACCCCTGTGGGGCTCAGGAGCCCGGTTACATTTCCCCTTACCTGCAGAACTGGCAGCCTCTCACCCTTTTTCAAACACCCTCCCTCATGGAGTGTTCCCTCAGCCTCCTCTCCTCTTCCCTCTCATTGGGAGTCCTCCAGGTAGCTGCTGCAGTCCCTGGTCTGAGCTGTGCCCCTGCCCCAAAGAGAAGTGTCTCCTCACACTGTCCATTCCCAACAGCAAGAGCTGGTGGACTGACTGGCTGGGCCCCTTGAGTCTGCTTGCTTACTCCGAGGCTGCCTCAGCTCCTGGCAACCAGCACCCCCTGACCAGCCCCAAAGGCACCACTCGCCTGGGGAGCTTGTAGCCAGGGCTGCTGCAACAAACAGCTGTGCAAGCCTATGGGAGGCAGAGATGCGAGGGAGTGAAGGAAAGAGGGACAGAGGCCCATGTTGCTCGCTGCACCCCTGACCATCATCCAAGGCACCCCAGGGTGTCACGACACACAGTTTTTGAAACCACTGGTCGAGATTGATGTCAGTGGGTTGCAATAGTTGTGGGAAAGTTTTCTATAATCCTGTGATTGGTGAAGTAGAAATCACATGTTAGTTTAGAAGTGTATAAGAGATTATGTTTGAGAGCACCAAAACACAGGAATTTTTTAGGAGACTGACCCTATGATGTTGTTGTTGGCATCAGTCTGTCTTGAACAGTGCTTTTTTTTTCTAGAAAAAGAGGTGCAGGAACTCCCATTTTTTTTTTGATGGACAATACTAAATTGTTGAGCTAATTTTAGGGGGGAGCCAAAGTTGCTAAGCCTTTTTTTAGGGAGAAAACACTTTTGGGGGGGCACACTTCTCTGCCCCACTGCCACATTACAAAGTCGCCTCTGACGTGCTGCCCCACAGCCTCCGACACAAAGCCACGAGTGGCAGGATGCAGCCCAAAGCCTCTGACACGCAGCTCTGGGTGCCGTGACGCTATACAGCTGCCAGTATGCTATGAAGAGGTGGTGGAACTCAGTTCTGGCTGGAAAAAAGCCCTGGTCTGGAGAGACAAGGGTGTGCGCCTCTGGGGATTAAGCCAAACCACTGTGTTAGCAGCACCAAAGTGACTTGGAGGAGTCTTTTTCCATTCTTGAACTAACCCCTTCAGATCTAAGGCTGGTGATCATGGATGAGTATGCTGATAACCCAGATTAGAGGCATTAGAATAATAGAATCATAGAGTTGGAAGAGACCACAAGGGCCATCGAGTCCAACCCCCTGCCAAGCAGGAAACACCATCAGAGCACTCCTGACATATGGTTGTCAAGCCTCTGCTTAAAGACCTCCAAAGAAGGAGACTCCACCACACTCCTTGGCAGCAAATTCCACTGTCGAACAGCTCTTACTGTCAGGAAGTTCTTCCTAATGTTTAGGTGGAATCTTCTTTCTTGTAGTTTGGATCCATTGCTCCGTGTCCGCTTCTCTGGAGCAGCAGAAAACAACCTTTCTCCCTCCTCTATGTGACATCCTTTTATATATTTGAACATGGCTATCATATCACCCCTTAACCTCCTCTTCCAGGCTAAACATGCCCAGCTCTCTTAGCCGTTCCTCATAAGGCATCGTTTCCAGGCCTTTGACTATTTTGGTTGCCCTCCTCTGGACACGTTCCAGTTTGTCAATGTCCTTCTTGAACTATGGTGCCCAGAACTGGACACAGTACTCCAGGTGAGGTCTGACCAGAGCAGAATACAGTGGCACTATTACTTCCCTTGATCTAGATGCTATACTCCTATTGATGCAGCCCAGAATTGCATCGGCTTTTTTAGCTGCCGCGTCACACTGTTGGCTCATGTCAAGTTTGTGGTCAACCAAGACTCCTAGATCCTTTTCACATGTACTGCTCTCAAGCCAGGTGTCCCCCATCTTGTATTTGTGCCTCTCATTTTTTTGCCCAAGTGCAATACTTTACATTTCTCCCTGTTAAAATTCATCTTGTTTGTTTTGGCCCAGTTCTCTAATCTGTCAAGGTCATTTTGAAGTGTGATCCTGTCCTCTGGGGTGTTAGCCACCCCTCCCAATTTGGTGTCATCTGCAAATTTGATCAGGATGCCCTTGAGTCCATCATCCAAGTCGTTGATAAAGATGTTGAATAAGACCGGGCCCAAGACAGAACCCTGTGGCACCCCACTAGTCACTCTTCTCCAGGATGAAGAGGAACCATTGATGAGCACCCTTTGGGTTCGGTCAGTCAGCCAGTTACAAATCCACTGAGTAGTAGCATAGTCAAGACCGCATTTTACCAGCTTCTTTACAAGAATATCATGAGGCACCTTGTCAAATGCCTTGCTGAAATCAAGGTAGGCTACATCCACTGCGTTCCCTTCATCTACCAGGCTTGTAATTCTGTCAGAAAACGAGATCAGGTTAGTCTGACATGACTTATTTTTCAGAAATCCATGCTGACTATTGGTGATCACAGCATTCCTTTCTAGGTGCTCACAGACTGTTTGCTTAATGATCTGCTCCAGAATCTTCCCTGGTATTGATGTCAGACTGACTGGGCGGTAATTATTTGGGTCCTCTCTTTTCCCCTTTTTGAAAATAGGGACAACATTTGCCCTCCTCCAGTCTGCCGGGACTTCGCCTGTTCTCCAGGAATTCTCAAAGATGACTGCCAGTGGTTCTGAGATCACATCTGCCAGTTCTTTTAATACTCTTGGATGCAGTTCATCTGGCCCTGGAGACTTGAATACATCTAAACTAGCCAAGTATTCTTGTACTATCTCCTTAGTTATTCTGGGCTGTGTTTCCTTTGCTGAATCATTTGCTCCAAATTCTTCAGGTCGGGCATTGTTTTCTTTATCGGAGAAGACTGAGGCAAAGAAGGCATTGAGGAGTTCAGCTCTTTCTGTGTCCCCTGTTTGCATTTCACCATCTTCTCCTCTGAGTGACCCCACTGTTTCTTTGTTCTTCCTTTGCTACGGACATACCCATAAAAGCCTTTTTGTTGCTTTTAACCTCTCTAGCAAGCCTGAGTTCATTCTGTGCTTTAGCTTTTCTGACTTTGTGTCTACACGTGCTGGCTATTTGTTTGAATTCCTCTTTGGTGGTTTCCCCCTTTTCCATTTTTGTACACATCCTTTTTAATCTTAACTCAGTTAAAAGTTCTTTAGATAGCCACCCTGGCTTCTTTAGGCACCTTCCATGTTTCTGTCTCATTGGTATTGCCTGATGTTGTGCTTTTAGTATCTCCCTCTTAACAAACTCCCAGCCATCATGAACTCCCTTTCCTTTTAGTATTACTGTCCATGGGATCTCACCCAGCACTTCCCTAAGTTTTATGAAGTCAGCTTTCTTAAAGTCAAGAAATTGAGTCCTAGTATGCTTGGCTGCTCCTTTCCGCTGTATAGTAAACTTCAGAAGAGCATGATCACTCGCGCCTAATGATCCTTCCACTTCTACCCCACTAACCAGGTCATCAACATTGGTTAGGACCAGATCTAAAATGGCTGTTCCTCTTGTTGCTTCTCCCACTTTCTGGGCAATGAAGTTGTCTGCAAGGCCAGTGAGGAATCTGTTTGACCTTATGCTCTTGGCTGAGTTTGACATCCAACAAATATCCGGGTAATTGAAGTCCCCCATTACTACTATCTCCCTTCCTTTTGCATGCTTGGCCATCTGTTCCAGGAAGGCATCATCTATGTCCTCCGTTTGGCTTGGGGATCTATAGTAAACTCCCACAATGAGGTCACTGTTATTCTTCTCTCCCTTAATTTTGACCCAAATGCTCTCACTTTGGCTTTGAGATTCTAAATCTTGGATCTCTTCACAGGTATACACATCCCTGACATATAACGCCACTCCTCCTCCTTTCTTGTCTGGTCTGTTTCTCTGAAATAGATTGTATCCCTCCATTATTACATTCCAATCGTGGGACTTATCCCACCAGGTTTCAGTGATGCCTATTATGTCATATTTAGTTTGCTGTACCAAGAGCTCAAGCTCATCTTGTTTATTTCCCATGCTTTGCGCATTAGTGTACAGACATTGAAGTCCATTAATCATTCCCCCGTGACTCTTATTTAGGGATTTTTTTCCTCCCACCACTAGGTCTGCGTGCTGTTTGCTCCATTTGGTCTATGACATTTGGATGATCATCTTCATCAATTGATAGACTCCTACCTTCAGGAGCACTGTCTCCCTCCCCCCACATTAGTCAGTTTAAAGCCCTCCTGATGAGGTTTCTGAGATTTCTGGCAAAAACATTCCTCCCAACCGTTGTGAGGTGCAGCCCATCGCTTGCCAGAAGTCCATCTTCAAGAAACTGCAGTCCGTGATCTAAGAATCCAAACCGTTCCTGTTTACACCATTTGCGAAGCCAGCTGTTCACTTCCACTATTTTCCCTCTCTCCCTGGGCCACGTCGTTCAACTGGGAGGACAGATGAGATGACAATTTGTGCATTTAATTGCTTCAATTTCCTGCCCAGAGCCTCGTAGTCTCTTTTGATCTTCTGGAGGCTATTGCTTGCAGTGTCATTGGTTCCCACATGAACCAAGAGGAAGGGGTATTTGTCAGTGGGTTTTATGATTCCTTGCAGTCGTTCAGTTACATCTTGGATCTTAGCCCCGGGGAGACAGCACACTTCCCGAGACATCTTGTCAGGCCCACAGATCACTGCTTCTGTTCCCCTCAGTAGGGAATCCCCTATCTTTTTTTTTTTTATATAATGATATTTATTGAGATTTCAAAAAGAATACAAAAATTACACAATAACAAAAAATAGAAAATACAAAAACCTACACAATAAAAAGAAAAAGATACAAAAGTAAAAATAAAAATATAAGAAAGTGAAAAATACAGAAGAAAAATAATAATAGAGAAGAAAAGAAAACATTAGACCTTCTCCTCCTCCCTTCCTTTGTATTCTAGTTATTAATTATCCCAGCAAATCCTTTCCATCTTTCTATGATAGAATAAACCTTAAAATTTAAAATTTAGATCTTAACTTTACCAGCTTCTTATGTTCATAATGTTCTTTCATAATTCTTTATACATCTTTACTAAAGCCAGGTAATTTCTTCCAACATTTTTCTATCATTCATTTTTCTATCATTCTATCATTCAACAACTTTATAAAACATTCTGTTAATTGAAAAAACAAGAAAAGAAAAAAAAGCATATAAACAAGTCCAGTCTTTATCCAACGTCCCTTCCTCCTGGTTTCGGGATTTGTCAGTCCTTATTACTCAATCTAACCCGGTGACCTTATGTCCGAGGCCCTCAAGTCACTTCCATGGCCCTTCCACAGCTTTTCTTCATATTTGTGGCTGTAGTCACTTGCTTGTAATAACTCCAACTTAATAGTGTTTTTAACCCTTCTCATCAGTTCAGATCCTTTTCCCTGTTCATCGCTGCAATCCATGTAGTATTTAAAAACATACTTCAAGGGCCCTCCAAAGTTGTGGGCCCCCACTATTCCAAACATGTCGCTGCCTGTTGCTGTATTTAAAAGTCCAGATATCCCAACAGAGGGGGTCAATCCAGCCCCCATTTCCAAACCACGCCAAACTTTCCCTTCCCATATCTGGTTTTTCCAAGTTCCATTATCAAATCCGAAGGATCAAGCTCCTGTTGAGACTGTTCTGTCAAACCACACTCCTGATTTAATGCCACAAACCCCTGTTCTGTCAAAACACACTCCTGGTTTGAGTCCTGGATAGACTCCACATATATTCCCACAGTTTGATCAACGCCTTCCACTGCCAGTCTGAGATTTCCAGTCGACTTGGCCATCTGGTTCACCTTATCATGTAGTTCTTCCAGTAGAATATTTGTTTTATTGAGCAGGCAAACCACAACTTCTGAAAACATTGTTGCACTCTCCCACGATTCTTCGTAACAGCTGTCAAGTCCTTGGCATTAGTTACAGTTTCTAAGGCTCCCCCTAGGGAGAAGACTTATATTTGTTTCTGATACATTTCCATGTTACTTAAAATACTTTATCCATATATATCCCTTTAAAATGCGAAAGGGAACAGTAGAATCACAAAAATTCTCTTCTTTTAACTATCTGTCACACACAGATATCTTGATTGGTTCACATCAGTCCTGACTTCCCCGCTCCAGGATCAGGACGAAAATAACTTCCTTTTACTGCTTCAAATAGTCCAAAAAAATATTCCCAATTTGAAATGTTGGAATCCACTCTTTTAAAAGCAATTTTCAAAGCTCTAGTATAAATTGTCTTTGCTTTGTTATATTTACAAAAGAACGGAAGGGTGACTTCCTGTTTAGCCCTTACCGCTCCGTACCAAATTCAATCGGTTTTTCTTTTTTTTTTTTATAGTCCAATTCTGTCCTTTTCACTAATCTTCATTTAATGTCCCAATTTGTTCAAATTCTGGGTACTCACGGATATTTGTTTTAAAGTCCGAATTGTCCAGGAAAAAAGGCAGCGCTCTCCGGCAACAGCTACGCGGCTTCACTCCACAAAAGAAGCAGACGACTCGCAGCACAGCGCCACTTCCCGCTGTGTTCCGGAGCCCGTTACCGGGTTCCTTTGCAGATTGGGGGGGCGCAAACAGTGCCCGCCGAGTCCCAGGGTCACAGGCTTCACCCGCCTGTGGTTTGAAGGGTCCCCGCTGCGCCGAAGCGGTTTTAGACCCGATTTCTGTGGAGCGGTCTCCCTCTGAATTAGAGGGATTCCGCCATTGCCGTTGGCGCCACCTCCGGAAGTCCCTCAGTAGGGAATCCCCTATCACCACTACACGCCTCCTCTTAGGTTTGGTCGGGGTTCTTCCGTGAGCTGTCCGCTCCAAGGTCGCCTGCACATTCCCTGAGGACTGACTTTGCTGCTCGTCTTCATATACCTGATCGACTGTAATGAGGGAGAGATCCTCAAATGGAGTCTGCTCTTCGTCTTCCATGCTAGGGAGAGGACCTCAAAGCGATTGTGTATTTCTAAACAATCAGAGCGAACCCTGGGCCTCCTACTTCTTTGAGTCACGTTTCTCCATATATCTGGCTCCTGTGTTGGTGAACTAGCCTCCTTCTCAGGGGAGTCCCCTGTCTCCTCCTTGGTGGAGACGGTGTGCTCTGTTGCTTCCAAGAAGAGCTCCAGCTCTCTAATTCTTTGGAGCGTAGCTACACGTTCCTCCAGTTGCTGGACTTTGTCTTTTAAGAGGGCAATCAACATGCAATTGCTGCAGGTAAAGCTGCCTGCAACCTTTGGCAAGATGGCAAACATTGCGCAGGAACTACAGGCGACTGCAGCTGTTCCCTCCCCTCCATCTTGAGAACGTGTTGTTGGGGGTGGCTACAGCGGTCCTCCATCATAAAAAGTGTGAAGACAGGACAAATAACTCCCCCCACAAAAAAACCTAGGTCTCCCCCAACAAACATTTGAGACTAGCTCCCCTAAATCTAAAAGATGGATCAAACCCTTTTTGCTCCTTCTTCAGCTGCTGCCCTGCAAGCTCTGATAAGCTCCTCCCACAGCTAATCACCTGCCTCAACAGAAACCCTGCCCCCTCTGACCTTTGCACAGGGAGAGCAGCCAATCAGCCACAAAGAAACACACACACACACACACACACACACAAGAAAACCCTTTTTGCTCCTTCTTCAACTGCTGCCCTGCAAGCTCTGATAAGCTCCTCCCACAGCTAATCACCTGCCTCAACAGAAACCCTGCCCCCTCTGACCTTTGCACAGGAGAGCAGCCAATCAGCCACAAAGAAACACACACACACACACAAGAAAACCTTTTTGCTCCTTCTTCAACTGCTGCCCTGCAAGCTCTGATAAGCTCCTCCCACAGCTAATCACCTGCCTCAACAGAAACCCTGCCCCCTCTGACCTTTGCACAGGAGAGCAGCCAATCAGCCACAAAGAAACACACACACACACAAGAAAACCCTTTTGCTCCTTCTTCAACTGCTGCCCTGCAAGCTCTGATAAGCTCCTCCCACAGCTAATCACCTGCCTCAACAGAAACCCTGCCCCTCTGACCTTTGCACAGGAGAGCAGCCAATCAGCCACAAAGAAACACACACACACAAGAAAACCCTTTTTGCTCCTTCTTCAACTGCTGCCCTGCAAGCTCTGATAAGCTCCTCCCACAGCTAATCACCTGCCTCAACAGAAACCCTGCCCCCTCTGACCTTTGCACAGGGAGAGCAGCCAATCAGCCACAAAGAAACACACACACACACACACACACAAGAAAACCCTTTTTGCTCCTTCTTCAACTGCTGCCCTGCAAGCTCTCAACTGCTGCCCTGCAAGCCCATTAAACTCCTACCCTGCTAGAAGTCTATTTTCTGATTCTGAGCCAGTGGATCAAGTACAGCAGTTGCAGAATTCAAAACACACCAAGTTGGCTGCGGATGGTACAGTGTACAGAATGCTTCCTGCCACTGAGATGTGTGATGGTGGTACTGAGGGGGACAGAGTCAGCAGTGTGGGGAGGTATGTCCTGGGGGGGGTGCTGTTTTCCAGGTGTAGTGATTCATGATGTGATAGAGAAGTTGCCAAGTCTTATACAGCCCACTGACCACTACCCCTTCCTTCTGGTTCATGTGGGTACAAATAAATAATGCCACACAAAGCCTTCAATGTATAGCATAGGACTATGAGACTCTGGGCAGGAAGCTGAAGAGCCTTGGGGCACAGGTGGTCTTTTCATCACTCCTTCCTGTTGAAGGTTGTGGCCCAGGAAGAGAGAGGGAAATACTGGAGGTAAACCACTGGCTGCACAGGTGGTGTCATCAGGAAGGGTCTGGCTTCTTGGATCATGGTCTCCACTTTCTTAAGCAAGGACTTCTGGCTGCATCTCACAGTGGTTTGCAAAAATGTGTTTGCTAAGACTCTCACAAACCTGATCAGGAGAGTATATGGGTAAAACTTGTAGGAGAGAGAAACTACAGTGACCTTATTTTGGGTGTCTGCTATAGACCACCAAGCCAGACTGAAGACTTGGATGACTAGAGCAGATTACCAAACAAATAATAATAATAATAATAACAATAATTTTATTATTTATACCCTGCCCAGTCACTCTGGGTGGCTTACAGCATATATAAAAACATAATAAAACACTAAAAACTTCCTGATACAGGGCTGCCTTCAGATGTCTTCTAGAAGTTGTGTAGATCTTTATCTCCTTGACATCTGAAGGGAGGACATTCTACAGGAAGGCACCACCTACTGAGAAGGCCTTCTGACTGGTTCCCTTTAACTTCACTTCTCGCAGTGAGGGAACCAGCAGAAGACCCTCGGAAGAGGACCTCAGTGTCCTGGCTGAATGATGGGGTGGAGACTCTCCTTCAGGTATACTGGGATAAGGTCATTTAGGACTTTAAAGGTCAGCACCAACACTTTGAATTGTGCTCGGAATCGTACTGGGAGCCAGTGAAGATCCTTTAGGACCGGTGTTATATGGTCCTAGCAGCCCCTCCCAGTCACAAGACTAGCTGCCGCATTCTGGATTAGTTGTAGTTTCCAAAATAGAGAACTACCGGTACATCCTAGAATCTAATTCACCACACCTCTCCAATAACAAATCAAAAATCTCAATGCACTGATAACCTTGCTGGAGGTCAATACGGCAGTGAACCAAGCCAAATTAGGGAAATCGCCAGGACCTGATGGACTATCCTTGGTGTATTACAAAGTATTCCAAGGAACATTGGCATTGCCATTGATGGAGGTAATGAACCGAATTCTTAGAATCATAGAATCATAGAGTTGGAAGAGACCACAAGGGCCATCGAGTCCAACCCCCTGCCAAGCAGGAAACACCATCAGAGCACTCCTGACATATGGTTGTCAAGCCTCTGCTTAAAGACCTCCAAAGAAGGAGACTCCACCACACTCCTTGGCAGCAAATTCCACTGTCAAACAGCTCTTACTGTCAAGCTCTTACTTTCTTCAAGGGGAAGAAATTCCATCTTCATGGGGAAAAGCATATATAACACTAATCCCCAAACAGGATCAAGGAACCGCATACCCAAAGAATTTCAGACCAGTATCTTTATTAAACAATGATTATTTTAGAAGTATTAGCATAAATAATAAGATGTAATCAAGAAATTAAAGGTTTAAGAGTGGGTCAGAGACTTAAAAGAGTGGATAATATTACAAGACGGGGACTTATTAGACCTAGAAGGGCTTAATAACTGCTATGGGTGGCATGAGTATTTAGGATACAAAAAGGTGAAGGTCCACAGGGGATTTCTTAATACTATCATAAGAAAATTGATATATAGAGTATGGGTAAAATACAAAGAACTACTGGAGCCTAAGACACCCTGGTGGATTTCACCCTTAGAAGCGATAACGGTAAAAAAGAAAAACATGGAATTAAATTGGGCTACATATAAGGATTTACTAAAAGAAAAAGATAGTAATTTGATATTAAAATTACTGAATGGGAAGCCCGGACTTTGAAAGTCATCTAATCTCCCTTGCTGTGTTATACTGTATTGATTAATTAGTGTTTTTATGGAGCAGTCAAGTAATTTCGTTGTCCCCGAAGGGGGCAATGACAATAAAGATATTATTATTATTATTATTATTATTATTATTATTATTATTATTAAAAGAGTACGAGGAAATAAGACATCACCTAACAGGGTGGATTCAGTATCACCAACTAAATGAAGTGTTTAAGGCAGACAAGAAAAACGGTTTTAAAAATGAAATCTCATTACTAGACAGAGTTATTACAAAATAAGAACAAGGTGATCTCAAGAATGTATGGAACATTATTGGAATGGGAGGTTAAGGATGAAAAAGTAAAAGACTCCCAGGCTGCGCACCTAGTCCTTCAGGGGCACAGTTACCCTGTTCAAGACCAGTAAGTCCCCCACACCCGCCTGCTCCTTGCCTCCCCAAAACAGTACTTCTGTCTTGTCAGGATTCAACCTTAATCTGTTAGCCACCATCCATCCTCCAGCCGCCTCCAGACACTCACACAGGACATTCACTGCCTTCACTGGTTCCAATTTAAAAGAGAGGTAGAGAGGTATAGTAGTCATGGGAGACTTCAACTTCCCCAATATCTGTTGGAATTCAAATTGTGCCAAGAATGTAAAGTGCTGATGTGCTCCAAAGTAAAGGAGAGCAATACGGAGCTGGCTTTCACTGGCCAGCTAAATGAGGTAAGGGTAGCTGATGGGTCTCAAACCCAGAGTGAGTAAGGGACTTCCCTTGCATGCAAAGACAGGCTGCAACAGATTGAGCGGACAAGACAAATAGTAGGTCCAATGGTCAAGAAGGCAATTTCTGCATGTGCTGTAGAGGGAAGTGAGGGTCAGATGGGGCTCGTCAACCTGGGAAGGTAGCCCATCTAGGAGAAGGAAAACTCTGATCCTAAACCTCTGCTGCCTTGCAGAACATCTTCAGGAGACGATAAGGCCTACACAAGTCCAGAGTGGAGTTCTGTTTTAAAATTTTTTAAAGCAACAACAATTTTTTATTAGTTTCCCCAATTATACAAATACCAATTAATATCAAATTAATTCCAATTATTTCCAGATTTAGAAAATTTAATTAGTGCTTTCCCGTGCTCTGTGATCAATGTGTTTATCCAGTTCTTATATTACTGTGATTCGTGTTCTTATAACTTATATTAAAGA
The DNA here is from genome assembly GCA_947686815.1 of Podarcis lilfordi. Taxonomy (NCBI): domain Eukaryota; kingdom Metazoa; phylum Chordata; class Lepidosauria; order Squamata; family Lacertidae; genus Podarcis; species Podarcis lilfordi. Next base: position 2,623 of record CANTUW010000198.1, on the reverse strand, counting down.
TTTAAATAACAGCTGCATTCTTCGTAATTTCTCTTCGTGTCATTATTTAACTTTTCATAGGCTTTCAAATGAGAAGCTCTAATTATTTTCTTTTTCACTACATGTGTCAGTCTAATTAGGTCCAGTTATGGATTCCTTGGCCTTTATCTGCTGTTCCATCCTTGAATTTCTTCCACAGTTGCTGTTGTCTCCCAGTGTAGCTGGGGTGGAGATGTATTCTCAGAGATTCTTGAAAGTTCTCATTAGCTCCTTCCCATGGTGCTCCCATCTTACTTGATGTTTCCAGAACTCTGTTTCCAACAACCCACTCTTTCTCACTGCTCGAAGTTTCCACAGCCTGAGAAAGGGGGTCATTTCAGGAGTCTTCTCTTCTCATGAGGTGGCCAAAGTATTGGAGCCTCAGCTTCAGAATCTGTCCTTCCAGTGAGCACTCAGGGCTGATTTCCTTAAGAATGGATAGGTTTGATCTTCTTGCAGTCCATGGGACTCTCAAGAGTCTCCTCCAGCACCAGAATTCAAAAGCATCAATTCTTCGGCGATCAGCCTTCTTTATGGTCCACCTCTCACTTCCATACATCACTACTGGGAAAACCATGGCTTTAACTATACGGACTGTAATGGTTCTAGGGGTTGCTCGTGCGTAAGCAGGTGCCTATCTCCCTGGCTGGGTGCAAACACCTGGCTGGGCTGCCAAAGTGAACCTCTTCTGTCCGGACAGCCACTCACCCGTGGCTGACTCAATCGCTGGCAGAATCCGTGAGTGGGTGTTTCTTAAACTTCTTCCAGCAAAGAAGTTCTTTGACGCCTAGTCTCCGCCTACCCTCTCTGCGCGAAAGCCTTCTGCGCAGGGAGGGCGTGGGCAACGGAGGACCCCTACTCTCCCCGCTGGTGCCAGGTAAGGAGTCATGGGACCGCCTCGCCACTTCCCCCACCTGCCCCCCTTCTCCACTGGTGCTACGCTGATTCTCTTCCCCAGAAGATGGGCTGCTTCTCCCGATCCCTGGACGCTCTCTGGAATCCCTCTGGCTTTTGCACTCCCCCTCCAGTACTGATGGCAGTTCCCTGACATCCACCCCCTCCTCAGGACGCCCCTCACCCCCGGCACGATCTTCCGATACCTCCTCCTCTCTCTCTTCGACCGACAATGCAGGGAATCCCCTGAAAGAACTGTCATCATCTTCTGAGGATTCATAGAATCATAGAATCATAGAAACATAGAGTTGGAAGAGACCACAAGGGCCATCGAGTCCAACCCCCTGCCAAGCAGGAAACACCATCAGAGCACTCCTGACATATGGTTGTCAAGCCTCTGCTTAAAGACCTCCAAAGAAGGAGACTCCACCACACTCCTTGGCAGCAAATTCCACTGTCGAACAGCTCTTACTGTCAGGAAGTTCTTCCTAATGTTTAGGTGGAATCTTCTTTCTTGTAGTTTGGATCCATTGCTCCGTGTCCGCTTCTCTGGAGCAGCAGAAAACAACCTTTCTCCCTCCTCTATGTGACATCCTTTTATATATTTGAACATGGCTATCATATCACCCCTTAACCTCCTCTTCTCCAGGCTAAACATGCCCAGCTCCCTTAGCCGTTCCTCATAAGGCATCGTTTCCAGGCCTTTGACCATTTTGGTTGCCCTCCTCTGGACACGTTCCAGTTTGTCAATGTCCTTCTTGAACTGTGGTGCCCAGAACTGGACACAGTACTCCAGGTGAGGTCTGACCAGAGCAGAATACAGTGGCACTATTACTTCCCTTGATCTAGATGCTATACTCCTATTGATGCAGCCCAGAATTGCATTGGCTTTTTAGCTGCCGCGTCACACTGTTGGCTCATGTCAAGTTTGTGGTCAACCAAGACTCCTAGATCCTTTTCACATGTACTGCTCTCAAGCCAGGTCTCCCCATCTTGTATTTGTGCCTCTCATTTTTTTGCCCAAGTGCAATACTTTACATTTCTCCTGTTAAAATTCATCTTGTTTGTTTTGGCCCAGTTCTCTAATCTGTCAAGGTCGTTTTGAAGTGTGATCTTGTCCTCTGGGGTGTTAGCCACCCCTCCCAATTTGGTGTCATCTGCAAATTTGATCAGGATGCCCTTGAGTCCATCATCCAAGTCGTTGATAAAGATGTTGAATAAGACCGGGCCCAAGACAGAACCCTGTGGCACCCCACTAGTCACTCTTCTCCAGGATGAAGAGGAACCATTGATAAGCACCCTTTGGGTTCGGTCAGTCAGCCAGTTACAAATCCACTGAGTGGTAGCATAGTCAAGACCGCATTTTACCAGCTTCTTTACAAGAATATCATGGGGCACCTTGGCAAATGCCTTGCTGAAATCAAGGTAGGCTACATCCACTGCGTTCCCTTCATCTACCAGGCTTGTAATTCTGTCAGAAAACGAGATCAGGTTAGTCTGACATGACTTCTTTTCAGAAATCCATGCTGACTATTGGTGATCACAGCATTCCTTTCTAGGTGCTCACAGACTGTTTGCTTAATGATCTGCTCCAGAATCTTCCCTGGTATTGATGTCAGACTGACTGGGCGGTAATTATTTGGGTCTTCTCTTTCCCCCTTTTTGAAAATAGGGACAACATTTGCCCTCCTCCAGTCTGCCGGGACTTCGC
>CANTUW010000197.1:0-23020 GCA_947686815.1 Podarcis lilfordi | reverse complement strand
TTCTCTGCTTCCTACATCATCACCGACCACCACATGCATTCATCTGGCAATTCTGTAGACACTGCCGAGAGCAGCCTAAATTTCAGCTGCTGCTGAATACAGGATTGGCAGAACTAAATTCAATAAGGAGTTTGCCATTCAAAGGAGGCTGAGATGTATAGAATTGTATGGAGGTGTGTGTACACACACACACAATGACTCACTAACAGGAAAAAACTACTGAGAACTTCCTTTATTTTTAAGCTATTCAAGTTATTTTTTCCCTATTGACTGAAACATTAAGGGTGTAATTCTATACACACATACTCTGGAATAAGCCTCATTGTTTCTGAGTAGACATCTATAATTGCACAGCAAAAAAATCATTTGTGTCTCCAATCGAATGAGAACTTTAGCTAGAACTGTACAGAAGTGTGACAAGTATGGAAATAGATTTAGTGTTCCCAGGAGGTGGAGGAGTTTATGTTTTGTTGTTTATGTAAACACTAATTTACATAGCATTTGTAATATTGCCAAAAATATAATATATGTAAAGAATATGGTTTTTTATAATCTTGTTCTTCCCATTTTACAGAGGAGAAAATTAAGGCTGAGAGGGGATCATGAGAGCCACTCGGTAAATCCATTTCCCTCTAGAAATTTGATTTCAGGCAGGCAATAACATGTCCGTTTCACTGTGCTGTTTCGAATCAGCTCTCTCTCATACACTTACATGACGCTTTCTGTCCTGGTCAGTGTGATCAAAAATGATTGCTCCCATTCCCATGCTTTGAAAACCATTGTCAGCGCCTTCCTATTAGCAGCTATTGGTGGTCTTGCACAGAAGTCAAACAAGTAGAGCCGATGTATATTTTTTGAATTTGCACCCATGAGAAAAAAGCTGTGGCTTAATTACTGGGTTGCTGTGCCAACATTATGTTTGACCCCATATTAGCATGGCTGTGGGAAAGAAAAGAAAAGAACAACAATACAGGACCAAGGGAAATGCTGACTCATCCAACATTTTACCTCGTCCAAGGTGTCAAGGACATCCTGCAGTGCCCTTGAGGAAAGAGCGCTGCCTCTCTTGCAGATGGTGGTGGGCAGGGGTGGGTGGAGATAACAGCTGGAAGGGATGGCACAATACGCCAGAGGATGCACTTCCATGTGAGCTTCAGGGAAATGATGTATGCAATAATTCTTCTGATTAGACAGGAAATACTAATGAGATTTAACAATGTAAGATAAGGCTGCTTAGATCCATCAAGGAAAGCCACAGATAGGAGAGACTCTTTCCTCCATCAGTTTAAGGAGAAAGGGGTCCAATAGGACAGGTGGTGATAGAATATGCTGGTGATATTTATTTGCACCACTTTTTTGCCTAGCCCAAGACTCGGTTGTGCATAAAAACCTGAATCTGCTATGAATTTATTATCTGGAGTAGGGGATCCACTTGCTTCCTTTTGCCTTTTTTCTTCTTTACCTTTTGATTAAGCCTAACTGGCCCACGAAAGAAGCTTTTCTTTTGGGCATAATTGTTGGTTATGTGATGCTTTGGACAAGAGCACCTATTTTTTCTGCGCCCAATTGCTGATGTTTTCCACAGAAGGCTTCTTTTGCCCTGCAGAAGCATCACTAGGAAGAAGAATGCCTTGGATAATGAAACTATCTCATGAGGATCTCCCCCCTCTTTTTGTTTGTTTGTTCTTTTTTCTACCAGCTAAGGTACTTTGGTCACAGATCAGTGTTTGTATGGCTAATGCATTCCATGAGTCTCCCCTACCCTTCTCTTCCCTGGCAGAGCTGACTACAAAATGTCCAAAGCTTTGCAATGTCAGTGTGTTGTTAATATCTCTACAGTAAACTCTTAAGTGAATCTGACAGTTGATAGTGATTATTAACCTTGCGCTGAACCAGTAATTAATCCATTCAAGCTGTAAAAGAGAGAGAGGCTGGGAGATTGGGAAAGGGAGAACGCAAAGCAAACTTGCCTGCTGTGGCTCAGTGATTTTGCTGAATCCAAGTGCCCTAATCTGATATTATTTAAACTCATTAGTATTCCCTGTCTAATCTGGAGATTTATTACATACATCATTCCCTTATAGCTCATACACTCATTTGCAATTTCCAAGAAGCAATTCCTTCCTCGCCACATTTCAGTCTTGGCAGAAATGAATGAAATAAATGAAATGGAAGGAAATTAAATAAATATTTCTTTTTAAACAACAACATAATATTATTGAAACATTAGTTCCTATGTGTATTCAGTTTCTTCTCTTACGCCAATAATTCCTTCACTCTTGCACCATTGCTGCACAGATCAGTTCCCACCAAGGCAAACTTTTGTACAGAAAATAAAGGACATGTTTGGTTGTTTTATTATTTATTTAATAATCATACTGGGTTCTCATCTTTCCCCCCTCCTCATTTAATCCTCACAACAACCTTGTGAGATACGATAGCTGAGAGGCAGTGAAAAGTCCAAGGTCCCCCAGGGAGTTTCATGGTCAAGTGGGAATTTGAACCCAGGTCATAGTCTGATGCTCTCTAACCACTACACCACACTGACTCTATAATGTTTGAACTGAACACAGTAGATGTTGAAAAGCTAAACATAATTTAGTGTGTGTGTGTGTGTGTGTGTGTCGTACTCTCATACAGTTTGGGAGGTTTGGGGGTGGGTGGGTATTTCTCATAAAGCCATATTTGGATTCTGATAATAATCCTAATCATTATTTTTTATATTCCCTGCAGTATTGTTTTCTGATTTTACTCAAATGTTTTCGTGTGTGTGTGTGTGTGTGTTTTAAAAAAACAGAACTGTATCATATATATTGGACATACACAGTGCTTTTTTTCTTAAAAATGTTTAGGGGTACTCTCATTTTGACTCAAAAAAATCACCATAAACGCTCGCTTCTGTCTGAGACTCAGGATACACCGTGGCAGGAAGTGAGGCCGCCATCAGGGGTATCAATGGAACTGACAATTCACTGAGCTAGAGAATAAACAATTTTTTAAAAATAGTTTCTTCTCCCATTAGATTCAAAAAATGTTTAGGGGAATGCATCCCCCTGCGTACCTCCAGAAAAAATGCACTGGACAGACACATGATCCCATGAATGCTAAACAGTAGGATTTACTAGCTTTCTCCTTAAAGAAAGAAAGTTACTCAGTACAAGATTATACTAATTCCTGGTGTTAAAGGTCTTACTGATATTGCCACACAATACAGCCACCATTTTGCATTGTTAGCAATGGTGATTTGAGTTACATAATAAGTTATATTCCATAAGAATTATATATGCACTTCATACTTTCTGTTCATCGCTACATTATTTGATAGCTGCTGTTGAATAGCTAATTATCAGGCAGACAGTTCTAAATTCTTCTGATAATTCCCTGCCTGACATTTTTAGAGCAATCAACAGCCTAAGCAGAAAAACTAGTTAGGTAAAGATTGAAGGGGATGCATTGAAGGATAGTTCTATTATTGTTGTATTTATTTTATTACTGTATCTTTTAAAACCACACGTTCATATAAAACATTGCAAGGGGGCATATACCTTAAAAACACAATACTACAATAAAAACATTCAACACTTCAGTAAAAACTGGTCAGCAGTTTTTGGTCAGTGTCTGAAAGGGACATTGGAAAGACGTTCCACAGAGCAGGACCTGCTGAATTTAAAGCTTGGTCCTTGATAAAGGCCAGCTAAGCCCTCAGGGGCATGTGGGACCACCAAAAGTGTTCCACAAGAAGTCCTTAGTGATTGATGTGGCACATAAGGATCAGATGGTCCTTGAGATACTTTTGGCCTGTGTGGACCATTTAAAGCTGGAACACTTAAACCATAAATGAAAACTGCATTTGTAAATATTGTTGATTGAAATGTAAATACATAATTGTGGGGAAATTAGCTGCTTAAGAGCAAACGAATGTAAAATCAACCAACTCCTGCCTTCAGTAGCTAATATGACCCTCTTAAATCTGCCTTTAAAGAGGCTCCGGACTGGACTCCTAGCTCACCTTGGCTCAAGTTAAACCCTGCTCCCAGTTACCTTCCTCTGCTGATAAAGTTCTTGGTATTAAACTTCAAGGAACGGTTAGGAAATCGGGTCCTTGCTATATGCTGACAGGTGGTGAATTGACAACTCACTTCAACTCCTATTTAACGATACAGATCAAGTGGACCAGAACAGAGCTGCAGATAAGACTATTTTGGTCATGGGTATCTGGCTATGGAATTAACTTCAAGAACAGATTAGAATAATTCAGAGTCTGGCCACCTCTGAGGTCATACTTCAGGACCTCCTCCTCTGATAAAGCTTTTCCATCATGCTGACACTTGTTAGCATCTCCTATTTTGTTTGCTCTTCAGATGGGGCTCCACATAACCTATGAGGTAAGGGAGTACAAGGTTTTCTGAAGGGCATCAAGAGCCCTGGCCATCTCATTAACTAAAAATAAATAAAATAGAATCTGGGACTTCAGAAAAGCACTCCTCTAAAAGAAGTTAATTCATGAAGACTCCACAGCAATAACATATCAACTTGAACATGGAAGATTTTTATTTTTTTTATGAACACATGAATTTTCCTTTTCAAATAATTTTAATTTGCCTAATAGCTGCAACATAAACCTGTGAAGTTATGAATGATTGCAAAGAAATATTCGCAGAGCAAAATTTGCCTAATAGCTGCAACATAAACCTGTGAAGTTATGAATGATTGCAAAGAAATATTCGCAGAGCAAAATAAAGTTAAATCTCATTGACTCCTACAACTGGGCTGCTCTTGTGAGCTTCAGGACCCAAACGACTACTATTTTTGTAACAATACATTTTAATCAGACTTATTAAAGCTTATTATAATGTAAGCGGTTCATTGCCTCATGACAAAACCAGAACATTTCTGAAGTTGGGTGGATTGTGGACTCCAGTTAAGTGCAGTATGACCTACAGCCTGAAATGTGAGCGTGCCACTCATAAAATGAGGTATAAGCAGCCTAGCATGGCATGAGGACACAACTGCTGTCCTCAACGGAAGTGTCTCACAAGTGGGGCAGAGCCAGTAGGCAAGCTTCCCAGCAGGTGGGTCACTGTTGCTTACTGGGAGGGGAAGGGGACTGAGAAGTCAGCATCAGTCTTATGAGTTGATGCATTTGCCCCACACCAACCTCCTTGCTACTTCGCCCCTTCACATCTCGATCCTGGTAAACAACAGTTGCCTGTAGATATAATTAGTGCTTACTGGAAGGACAGATCCTGAATCTGAATGCTCACTGGAAGGACAGATCCTGAAGCTGAGGCTCCAATACTTTGGCCACCTCATGAGAAGAGAAGACTCCCTGGAAAAGACCCTGATGTTGGGGAAGATGGAGGGCACAAGGAGAAGGGGACGACAGAGGACGAGATGGTTGGACAGTGTTCTCAAAACTACCAGCATAAGTTTGACCAAACTGTGGGAGGCAGTGGAAGACAGAAGTGCCTAGCGTGCTCTGGTCCATGGGGTCACGAAGAGTCGGACACAACTAAACGACTAAACAACAACAACAAAATTATGGTGGGTAGTATTCAAGTTTGACTTAAAGAAGACCCCTTGAAATGCATCACCCTAACATAGCTATTTTCATTAATTTCAGTGGGTCTACTATGAGTCAAACCTAGTTGAATTCCACTCTGTCTGCTAATTACCAGGGTAGATGTAATAATTACTGCATGTTAAAGACTTGGAAGTTGTACAAGATTTGGTCCAGACCTTTATTCAGTGCTTTGGAAAACAAAGCATTTTCATGTGAAGTGCTTCAGAGGCTATCCAGTTCAGGTTTGAATCCAAAACCTGATTAGGAGACATGAAATTTCATATCTTCCCTATTCACTATTATGGGGAAAGTGAAAAATGACTACAGCTTATTTTCCTTGTAACAGAGCAGAACAAAATTTGTGGGCATGGCAGCCCTTTCTGAATGGATGAAGCTGGACAAATTACATACAAATGAACTCGGGGTTTTTGTTTGGACATCTGCCTGCCTACCTACCTACCTACTCTGCCTTTTTTCTCTTTTGGGGGAGTAAAATTTGATGAAAATTGCTGGCAGGTTAGCACCTCCTGAGGGGATATATTCTTCCAATACCTTGATATCTCGAGAGTTATGATGAATGAACAAAACAGCTTCAGGCTTGTGTTCTGCTCAATTGACACCAAAACCCAGTGCAACTGTGTGGGCATGTGACACTGTGGCAGAAGGATTTGAATGCACAACATTTTGCAGATGTTTTATCTGCACCATTTTATTTTTTAACATCCAAATATCCATCTCAGTGGTCTTTGCCTTGGTTCAGGGTGCTTCAGAAACATCCCACTTCATACTCAAAAAGTCCCAGATCTGTCCAGAGTGGCCCAGTTCATTTCAGGATTCACCCAAATCCAATGCACATCTCTATTTAAGACCCCCTTCTAACATGAAATTGAAGAGATCAGATGCTGTCTTCCAAAACTTCATCCCCTCCATCTGCAAACCAGTACGCATTCAGCGATTTCCTTCCCTGCACTGCATATCTTAGAGAAACAGCATTTTGTTAACTTAGTCGTAATACTGTATGCAGAAATACAATGATGATCATTTACTTAATATGCCAACCAGATATGCCAAAAAAAACTGTGCAAAAGAATAAAATCACTGTTCAAAGTGATGTACAATCAAAATAAAGAATATCAATTAAGTGTGACTTATTCTGATTTTAAAAATATTAAATTGTACATATATGGAATTTGGGCTGCAAGCACTGCCTAGTGGTCCCACAAACATTGCTTTCATTGAAATCATGTCAACATGCACACTAAGTATAGCTTTCTTAAAATATGTTTGGCTTTTCTCTTACCTGATTTCTATTTCAGCTTTTCTGTCAGCTTAATTGAGTCTTCACAGCATGTAAACCATTAAAGTTCTTCAGAATGCACAGAAATTAAACTCCTGAAGGATCCTGTGGCAGAAGTGACAAGCATTTGCTGACAAGCTACAACAGGGAACAGGGGAATTTCTACCTTCTTTGTGTTGCTATAGTATTCTTTGTACTATAGAGCACAAATTGATTTTTATAGATTTACAGCTGAAACTTGTTGAAGACTTTAATGCTCCACTTTTTTTCCACCACTCCCAGATTTCTCTCAGCCTCCAGTCTGATTAAGAGTTCTGGAGAACTCAAAAGTGTACTTGTTTTTTGACATCTTGATTGGTTTGAATAAAAGGGATTACTATATTGTAGATTTGGGGTTTCCTTATGGACCAACATGGGAATTGTGACTTGCCAATGGCTGCTCAATAAGATTGTTGCTAAACGAGGATTTCCTGCTGATGAAAAAGCACCACCATCTTCCCAAGGAAGTATCAATATGAATGAAATATCAATTGTTCTGGGTGCCCGGGACCAGGACAACTACATCCATAATTATTATGAATGCCAAAACTTTTCTCCGACCCTTTTCCAATTCCCAGGGGTGATATATTTTTGCCCCTCATCCTGTGAGTGTCCAGAAACTGCTGGGCCCAAAGTAATGGCCCAGTTCCAAACCAACAATGCATGTTGGAATAGATTGTTTACAATGGTTTCAGAAAAAGACCCAAACTGTAGGACTTCTCCAGATATATTTTTTAAAAAATACAGTTTTCCTATTACATTTCTGAATGTTTGCTGTGTGCTGAAAATTGCCAGATCTGCACAGCAAGCTGGTTCTTATGAATGGCTTGCTGCGTGGAGCTAACAGTCACGGTCGCCACTAATGTGTGTAGAAACTTCTCACATTTGTTTCCCTTTAGCTTCCCAGCTATTGTGTTTGATGCTTTTTCACAGGGGTGCCAGTACCGCTACTTTCATGACAAGAGGAGCGCTGCATTCATTGTTCTTTCAAGGATTGGGTCAAGCTCTATGGGGATTTCATGGTTCGAGTCTAATATACACTGTCACAATATTTTCTTTTTCACTGAGTGAACACATCAGGGCTTCCTGTCCCTTTCCTTAACCCTATGTCTGCTGACTAGCCACCAAATGCACACAGTATTTAACCTGCTAAGAGCAATGTCTATGCTGCTCAGAGGTCACCAGCTAGCTTGTGCTGCAGAGTAATGCACTATACTTTGTACCATCCCCAGGAGATGAAAAGCAACATCTGCTTCCTGACAAGCTGTGTAGTCCTGAAGTGAGAGATTTATTAGGTTAGTCTTGATCTATGGTCTCCCATGAGGCAGGGTGTGTTGCATTACCATACAGCCATCAGGCACAGCTAATTCAGCTTCCTAAAAGGTGAACTTCAAAGGTTTGCATTAATTAGGGAAAAAATTAAAATCACCTTTCCCCTCCCTGCCAGCCAAGGGGAAATGCACAGCTTTGGAATTACAACTAAAGTACAATTAATTGCTCTGAATACCTGAAGGTCAGCTTCTCTTTTTCTTATCTGTGTAAGCTTGACAAATTTACAAAAGATCCTGCAGGACCTACTGGTATTCCCCTAACTCTGAAGTGCTCTCTGCTGACCAACTGGAAATCAATTCATTATTGGATTGATTAATTTTCAATATTTATATAGTGCTTTTAGGCACAAAGAGGCCACAATGCATTTTCCAATGCAGTCAGTAAAAGCACTCATTTGTAATATTATAACACTGAAGCAGAAGCACAAATAAAATATCATAAAATCAACATGACAAGAATACTATAGTTTCATACTGTACCATGAGCTAGAGTGGGCTTACTCCATGGGTGTAGAGATATGTTTTGACTAGATGATGGAAGCTTACTCTACTTTTGAGGTGATAGAGGAGTGCTTCTGGGTGTCCTTCCTTTCATTCTACAAATCATCCAGCCACTGGGCTGCACTCTGCCTTCCCATGTGCCCGCACTTCAAGTAAGTCCCATAGGAAGCTCATCCCATGAGTATCAGGAAGTGTGGACAGCCAAGAAAGATGCAAACTTGCAATGATAAGCAGCAGCAGTCAGTGGAAAACCAAATGCCAGACTCACTGCAGGTTTCCAAGAAGGAGAAGGACAAGGTGGTAAGGAAGTTGGGGTGTTATGAGCGCAGTGTTGGGAGCCCATGTAATAATAATAATAATAATAATAATAATAATATTTTTTAATTTATACCCCGCCCTCTCCAGCCAAGGCCGGGCTCAGAGCGGCTTACAAGCAATAATAAAAACAAGATGAATGATTACAACTTAAAAACAAAAATAAAATGCAACATTAAAATAATGGAACATTAAAATATTAAAATGTAGCCTCATCGCAGGAGGAGAAGGAAAAGAAAAAGAAAGAGAGGGAGGGAGGGAATCAAATTGGCTCCAAGCCAAAGGCCAGGCGGAACAACTCTGTCTTACAGGCCCTGCGGAAAGAAATCAGATCCTGCAGGGCCCTGGTCTCATGAGACAGAGCGTTCCACCAGGCCGGAGCCAGAGTTGAAAAGGCCCTGGCTCTGGTTGAAGCCAATCTAACTTCCTTAGGGCCTGGGACCACTAGGGTGTTGTTATTTATGGACCTTGAGGCTCTCCATGGGGCATACCAGGAGAGGCGGTCCCGTAGGTACGAGGGTCCTAGGCCGTGAAGGGCTTTAAAGGTCAAAGCAGCACCTTAAATCTGACCCTGTACTCCACCGGGAGCCAGTGCAGCTTGAAAAGCACTGGGTGAATATGCTCCCATGGCAGAGACCCAGTGAGGAGCCTCGCTGCAGCATTCTGTACCCGCTGGAGTTTCTGGGACAGCTTCAAGGGCAGCCCCGCGTAGAGTGAATTACAGTAGTCAAGCCTGGAGATGACCGTCGCATGGATCACTGTGGCCAGGTCGGGGCGGGAAAGGTAAGGGACCAACTGCTTGATGCGGCGAAGGTGGAAAAATGTCGCCTTGGCTGTTGCTGTAACTTGCGCCTCCATGGAAAGTGAGGCGTCAAGGATTGCACCCAAACTCTTAACGGAAGGCAATGGCACTAATTGGGCCCCCGCAAGAGAAGGGAGTTGGTCCCTCATCCCCATGCCATCCCGACCTAGCCATAGGACCTCTGTCTTTGAAGGATTTAGTTTCAATCGGCTCCCACGAAACCATCCAGCCACAGCTTCCAAGCATCTGGTCAGTGTGTTCGGGGCCGAGTCGGTGTGGCCATCCATCAGCAGATAGAGCTGAGTGTCATCAGCATATTGGTGACAGCCCAGCCCAAAGCTCCAGATAATCTGGGCAAGGGGCGCATAAAGATGTTAAAAGCATCGGGGAGAGAATTGCGCTCTGCGGCACTCCACACACCAAGGAGTGGCGCGACGACATTTCCCTCCCTAGTGCCACCCTCTGTCCCCGACCAGAGATAAAAGAGCACAACCAGTTACGGGCTATGCCCTGTATCCCCACGTCTGCGAGGCGGTGGTCCAGAAGATCATGATCGACCATGTCAAAGGCTGCTGACAAATCTAAAAGGATCAGCAGTCCTGACCCGCCTCGATCCAGTTGTCTACGGAGATCATCTGTTAGGGCAACCAGAGCCGTCTCCGTCCCAAAACCAGGACAGAAACCGGACTGAGATGGATCTAATGCCGATGTTTCCTCCAGAAACCTACCAAGCTGTTCAGCAACCGCTCTCTCAATTACCTTACCCAGGTATGGAAGATTTGAAACTGGGCGGTAATTGGATAGGTCTAAGGGATCTAATGAAGTTTTCTTTAAGAGTGGACACACCACTGCTTCCTTCAGTTCCCCCGGGAATGTCCCCGTGTCAAGGGACAAATTGATAATTTCAACCAGGGGGGTCCGCGCAACATCTGGACACTCCCTAATCAGCCAAGATGGGCACGGATCAAGGAGGCAGGTGGTGGGCCTACCAACTTGGAGGAATCTATCCACATCAGTAGGGAGTATCAAAATGGTCCAACACTGGACCTGAAGTCAGTCGAGGGGCCTCCAGTTCAGTCACTGTATCTAAATTGGCAGGGAGGTCACAGCGGAGCAACAGGACTTTCTCTGCAAAAAAGCTCGCGAATGCCTCACAGCTGTGGATCAAATTTGTGCTTAAATTTGGTTGTCCTCCTAAGGACATTATTGACCTAATTATTCTAAAAAGTTGTGCCGGGCGAGAGCTAGCGGATGCAATGGAAGCTGCAAAGTAAGATTTCTCACCTCATAGAAAGCCATCTCATAGGCTTTCATAAGGCTTTCATGTAAGCAGTACAGCCTCACCCTGCCATTCCTAATACTGATGCTATGTTGTTTAGTCGTGTCCAACTCTTCGTGACCCCATGGACTGGAGCACGCCAGGCACTCCTGTCTTCCACTGGATCCTGCAGTTTGGTCAAACTCATGTTAGTAGCTTCAAGAACACTGTCCAACCATCTCATCCTCTGTTGTCCCCTTCTTCTTGTGCCCTCAATCCTTCCCAACATCAGGGTATTTTGCAGGGATGTGTTATGTACTGAGTTGAATAGGATCCAAAATGCAGCAGTCTGATTGGTCCTAGAACAATAGGATCCAGAATGCAGCAGTCTGATTGTTCCACAGGAGCCACCCAATCCGGCTCCAAGTGGAAGTGAATCCACAACCTGATTGGCCTACAGGAGAATCCCGTAATTAGCCAATCACATTGGGCCCATTGTGTAAATAATGTATATAAAGCAGACATTCTGGGGGAACTTCCATTCCTCCTCACCAGTATGAAGTGAATAAATATCATGAAATCCACTCTCAACTCTGAGTATATTTCAGGAGTCTTCTCTTCTCATGAGGTGGCTAAAGTATTGGAGCCTCAGCTAAGCTCAAAAAACCACCATTCTCCAAAATTCTAATTAAAAAATCCACCCTCAAATGTCCTAATGAGAAAAATGGAGTCTTCTTTTGCAAAGGAATACAACATTTGAGAAAGTTTTGGCACAGTACTGGTTTCTTTGTATGATTGCTTGAGTTGCTGTTTCTAATTGTATCCTTATTATTACTGAATTATCTCACACACCACACTGCTCTCCTTGAAATCAATGCTGCTGCTCTTGAGATGTAAAGTGCTACACGTGTTCTAAGGCAATCTTTATTCCCCACTGCAGTCCCTTGCATTTTGCTTCTTTATGCTGAAGATATATTTCACTGGAAACTTTTCACTAGATATATTATCAAGCATGATGATGATCTATGGCCAGGTTCCTTTCAGTAAAACGGTTTAGAATAACCAATCACAGGGGGGAGTTTGCCAGAAGTGTTTAGATCAAATTTAGTTTCTCAACCAGAAGATGGGAGAGGACTGGAGGATGAGAAAAGGGAAGGAAGATACTGACTTTACTAAAAACAGTTTAAGTGTTGTCAGTTCTGGTTAGGTGTTGTTTCTTGATAATTAGCTGGAGACATGCTCGAAATGGCTTCAAACCACATTTTAAATGAGGCCATACTGTGGAGTCCACAGAAATACAACGCTAACTATTCAGTGCAATGTTAAGGAGCGGTGGATGTTTATTAAGCTAAGCACGTCTTCCCATATATAAACTTTAGTCAAATACACACCCACCCACAAAATTCTGTTTTGTAGTGTGTTGTTGTATGTTACAGTATTGTTGTCCTCTTCTGCTGCAGTTGCAACATAGCAAGCTATGTGGCAGTCTAAAAAAGCTAGATGACGAAGTCTCATAATTTTTAATCCTTTAAGTCATGGGTGCAGGAACTCCCCCTGCCCAAGGGCCTCCTTCCTTTTTGGACAACTTTCTCAGGGCTGCATATAAGTGGTGGGAATGGCCAGAGACAAAAAGGCAAAAGATGTGACTCTTAGCTTTGCGCCAGTCGCATCTCTCCATCCAGACAAGTGTAAGGCATTGCCACAGTTCAGATACATTAGTCAGGCAAAAGAACTTGAGGAGAGTTCAGAGCAGGACCAGTGAGAAGCAGAGCGTAAGGAAGTGATATGGCCTGAGGAAAGCACTTGTAGTGCATCTCGCTCACACACAGATCGCCCCTGCCACTCAACAGCTGAGATTGCCCCTATTGAGAGGAAGGGGCAATTCCAATTTCTAACATTCCTCTCACACCACAGGTACCTTCTGGTGTGAAGGAAATTTAGCCTGGCATGGTGGTATGTAGGCACTGCAGTGCAAAAGGAACATTTGAAATTGGTCAGAAGTGCTACCGTTATAATCAGTAAAACTAACACTACAAATGCCATGCTTGAATGCAGGGAAACAGGCAACCTTGAATACTTTCTCCCCCTCAGGACATTTTCAGAAAAATGTACAATACGAGGTTTGCCTTTATAGGCTAATGAAGGTCAATTCAAAATAAAATCTTAAAACCTTTAATTAAGCCTGGATAAATTAAACCAGTCATTATAAAGCTAGAAGTAAAACCATGCTTTGTTGCCCAGGTGATACAATGAGCATAAGAAGAGCATTGCTGGATCAAGCCAATGGCCCATATAGTCGAGTATCCTGTACTCAAAGTGGCCAACCAGTTGCCTGTGGGAAACTCTCCACAATTTCCATATAAGTGGTTTTTGAAAACACAGAGACACCAGGCATTTTAATAACCTTGAAGACCCCCCTTTTACACTAGATGACAGCATAGATGGTTCAGGACAAGGCCTCTGGGCACAATTTTAGTTCATGTGTCCCTTCTTTCAACACCCGGGAAAATCACTTGAACAACCTCTCTTGCATCTGTAAATAAGTTTCAAGAAGCTGTCTCTTTAGTAGGCTGACATATCTTATTGTAGGGAGTATCTGAGGAACATGATACAAAGCAATAGTGGCAAAATCCAGTTCATAGCGTACATTATAAATTGGCTGTCATTTCTGTTAATTCTCATTCATGCAGTCTAGATGTGTTACAGTGCTAACACAGGAGACACTTTCAGAAGTTGAAATAGCAGCTTCCTTGAGTGGGGCATGCTGTCACTTTGTTCTGGGGGTGAGCATTTCTGGTGATTTGTTGCTCCTGTGAGTAAACCACTTTCACAGACAGACCTTCATGCTTGTCAAAGCTTATTTATGATGCATTTTGCATCAAGGCTACCTGTGAGTGTGTGGACTGACCTGCAATTGCTGTCCCAATCAAGCGCCACCACCCCAATTGGCAGGTGGCCATTTTTTAATTAATAAATTTAGGGACTGGGGGTCAAACCAGTTTGGAGAGCCCTTATCAGTGTTGAGGGATTCTCCTTTAAATCTTTTGTAGTTGTAGGTGGCTAAAATGAGTGACGTGTTTTATACCTCTAACTGACAAGGGGACTGTATTGCCTTCCTTAGGTTTAGTTCAGGCTTGGACATTGTGGTACTAGGCAAACATCATGGTGGACTTTCTCTGAACATCTTATAGGCATACTGGTCCTAGCCAAGTATTTTAAAGCTCCTTCAATAAAATTGTGGCCCAAACAATCCTGTCTCTTTCGTTCTACCCTCAGCAATAAACCATTTAAGGTTTATCCAAAGTTGAAAGCCATGAGGAGTATGTCTGAGTCAACAATGGAGAAAACCTAGGCACAAATAAGGAGACCAAGAGTTATGAATTAAGCCCTTGCTGCAAGATGATCCACAGTATTTCTGGTGGTGTTTGGTACTTGAATGTAGCCAGAAGCTCAGCAAAATAAATCTGCTTCCCAAATCCCTCAGCATTAAGCTGGGAAGGAGAGACAAAGAAATCAGAAACACATGCAGCGTTTACAAGTAGATAAAAGCAGACAGATTTGACAGTTTGTCTCTGGACCAAACAAATTTATTGACAGTCCACCTTTGAAGCATTTGGCACCACTCTGTTTACGAACAGAAGAACAGGGTGAGATACACTTATTATAAGGAAAGGGTCGAGGGAGGCAGGGAGGGAAGAAGAGAATTGTGTGCCTGTGCCACCCCCTCCTTCTTCCACAGGTCAACAATGGAAGAGCGGCAAAGCAATTCTGAACTTCGTGTTGCATTACAATCTCAACTGGATTGTTATATTTGAATTATGGTGTCTTGTGTTTAATAAGTATGCAGATCTTTGCCAGAAGGGGCAGTGCAATATCACACAGGGCAAACCATATCTGGGTAATGAACAGCCATGAATCGGTATTTACAAGCAGTTTAATTTCCGAGGTCAAGACTCACAAAGAAGTTATGTTCCTTATTAATTCATTAGAGGTGCAGGGCTATTTTATTGGAATATAAAAGATAACCCTAACTTTGATTTAAACAAGCTGGTAAATCCAGAGCTTAAACGATTCTGCTATAAACAAGGAGCTTTTAAAAAGAGAAGAGTCTATTGTGCATAACACTTCTATTTCTAACAACATAAATGTTAATGTGATAATAAAGCTGCTAATACATTGCTCTAAGACATTCGCTTCATATAAACAATGGCGTAGTTTTCAAATTTACTTTTAGCATTTTGTGGACACAGTGATGGAAAAACTGCTCATATCTGGAGCCACCTCTTTCTCCCTCAATAACCTGCACATCACTTTGCATGTGTGTGAGCTAGGGAGGAGGAAAAAGGTTGTTCACACTTAAGGTGGATCTACTGAATTTGCACTTTGCGAAACACAATGCGAACTGTCACAGTCATCCCACAAAATTCACACATTTCACATTTTGCAATATGATTCTACAGCCAAGTAATGTGTGTAAAAAACACATATTTTATTTATTTCATAAAATGTATACACCTCTTGATTGTAAAAAAACTGGTTTATGAAAAAGATAAAACAATAAAATAATCAATAAGAGCAATTAACAATAATTTAAGACATTCAAAAGAAAATCACAATCAACAATTAACTAAAACAGATTAAAACATGAGCTTTTGCATTAAGTTAGTTTTGTTGCTTGTATTTATTCTTTTTCTTATTTAAAAAGACCCCAGTGCTTGTGTAGGGTGGATGGTAGGAAGACAGATCATAACATTTCTTACAAACTAATAAGAACTCCAGCATTACCAGAACCTGAAAACTATTGAAACATTCTAACAAAAGGCAAATAGATTTGAAGACCTAACCAGCAATTATTGTGTCAGGGCACCATGATAAGGAACGCTGATAACAAAGTTAATGGCAGGATAGGTGGCAGTCTATTGGTGGGAATAAATTGTTAGGTATGCATGGAAGTATGTAGTTAGTTCCAGGGTAGTCAGAAATCACTCCATCTATTTCTTATTCCAGCCTTCATATGGTTTCATTGGCAGTCAAACTGCAAAACCCATGCACATGAGGGAAGTATTGGCACGCTTGAAGTAGGCAAAGCGGGGAGTGAAATCCTGGCAGCTGAGTAAGAGAGGAAATAGAATGGAGTAGCTTGAGATGGATTGTTTGTGTGTGTGTGTGTGTGTGTGTGTGTGTGTGTTTGCATCTCTGCCATATATCTGTGTGTATATGAACATAGACATGAACATGCACACACATATACAAATCTAGAAGGGGAAAAAATAGCCAGCAGCCTGGTGAGAGGCAGCATCACTCATCTAGTCTCTGGGCAATCATGTTGAGGCCACTTACCTTGAGATAGAGAGGAATGGGTGAGACACCAATGAGGTCTGTGTGGTGTAAATACACCAGCAGACGTTCTGAATTGGTTCAAATGGTTCATTTGCATAGCACTGAACTTTCTGTTGCCTTGCCACTCTCCCACTACCTCCCAGTAGTGATACAGCTGACCAGAGGTCAGTTGAGCAGTGAGGCCCCACCACATTGCCCACTATTGGCAGAATGAATGACTGTTTGGGCAAGTCACTTTCTTGTTCACACTGAGAAGTTATTTTTAGGTGTTCCCAGAACTGAGCACTACCCAGAGAAAGCAATGGAGAAATCCAAGATGTCAACATAGTGCTCCCTGCCAAATGCAGAATTGTGGGTGGGAAGCCAACTGGAGGCAGAGCACCTTAAAAAGTTCAGTAAGAAGTGAGCATGCTTGGCCAGTATAGAATGCTGACTGGCTACTGGAGACAATGGAAAATTCTCTCTGTGTGTGAATGGACTAGAGTGGCCACAATCCTAAACAGAAGCACTCAGAACTGCAACTTTCTATTGCAGGACATAATTTGTATGCTCTGCTTTCATGATCAAGTTCATAAATTTATAAGAAATGTTGCTTTGTTGGTAAAAAGCCAAATTTCAATGATTCAAATAAAATTTTGAAAATGCAAACAAGGTATGTAGTCTTCATCCTCATCACCAATATAGAAATTAAATAATCTATCATTCAGAGGTTCAGTTGCCATGATTCTTAACTTAGTTAATCAACAATAATGGGCCCTGAAATATATACTACTCTTTTTTGTTCTGGCCTTCATACTTCTAAGCTTCAGCTGGATCCATGATGGTTGAGTGAGAATCATTCATATATATTTTCTTTCTTCTTCCAACAACCTGTGTAGTAATAGGTAAATGTAAAGGTGCCCCTGACCGTTAGGTCCAGTTGTGGACGACTCTGGGGTTGCGCACTCATCTTGCTCTATAGGCCAAGGGAGCCGGCATTTGTCCGCAGACAGCTTCCGGGTCATGTGGCCAGCATGACTAAGCTGCTTCTGGCAAACCAGAGCAGTGCATGGAAACACTGTTCACCTTCCCGCCAGAGCGGTACCTATTTATATACTTGCACTTGACGTGTGTCAGGGAACTGCCATCGGACGGAAGGGAGGTGAAAGGGCTCACACAGGTTGGGAGAGACTCAGCAGCTGAAGAGGGAACCAGTAGGGGGAGAGGAGCTGAGCGGAGGGAAAGTGAGCTGGAGGGATGGCTCAGAGACACTTCCAGCGAAAACAGTGGGGAGGTTTCAGGACCTCCTGTAGGGACACCCACTCCTCGCCGGAAACTGACACGCAGAGGGTCCAGAAGACGTGTTTCCGTTAAGGAGCTTTTATGTTGGAAGCGATTACGAAAGCAACCACTGTCGGAATCTGCTAGTGACTAGAGGAGCCATGTCTGAGGGGCTCCGTCACAGACAGAGGTTTGTGGACTTGAACAAACTCTGAGGGGATACGATTTTACGCACAAGCAGCTCATCATCCCATCACAGCATTCCGACAGTCTTTGAAAGCAGCTTGTGCAGGAGAAGGCATCATGAGCAACCCAGCCGGAACCGGAGAAGCAGGAGCTGGAGCGGGTCCAAGCCTGGAAGAAAGGTACCGGGTGTTGGAGGTCCAGCTAGCGATGCAGACGGCGAGGCTTGGAGGAGAGGAGGGCTCAGGATGCAGACAAAAAGGGGAAAGCCACCCAGCTCGCCAGAAAGGTACCAGGATTGGTGCAGAAGTTTGGGGGGGAGCCCAAAGACTATCATGGCTTTCGGACAGAGATGCAATATGCCCTCAATCTGCAGTTTGATGAATTCCCTGACGAGGAATCACGAGTGGCTTTCGTGATTGAGCATCTTGAAAAGGGGGCGAGAGACTGGGTTAGACCCCTGATGGCAGCGAATAGTGACGTCCTAAAGGACACGATGAAGTTCTTTCGCGCCATGGATCTGATGTTTTCCAGCGATATTGAACAGGGAGTGGTGCGCAGACAGTTAATGGCTTGCAAACAGGGGAGCCGATCTGTCCGTGAGTACTGGACTGAGTTCACCATGCTGGTTCACAGATTGGGGTGGGACTTATCGGCGGAACCCATTCAAATGCTCTTTGAAGAAGGGCTTTCTTCGGCTGTGAAAGACGAACTTTCCCGGGCGCCCAGGGCGGAGTCTATGGACCAGCTGACCAAATCAGCGCTGACCATAGGAGCGCGCCAGGAGGCGAGAGCATTGGAGAGGCGGGAAGGGAAAGGGGAACGTTGGAAGGAGTTCCGCATTCCAGACATTCCAGAGCCAACTTTCCCGCCGGCAGAGCCGATGGAAATCGGAACAGCGCGCGCGCGCGCAGTTTCAAAGCCCAGTGAGGGGGAAAGAAGGAGGGAAAAGGCGCCCGAAAATGCTATCTCTGCCAACAGCCAGGTCACTTTGCCAGAGTCTGCCCTCAGAGGAAGGAATGGCAAGGGATGGTAGGAGCTGTGGAGGGAAGAGAGGAAGAAATACCGGAGCAAGTAAAGCCAACGCCTGGCTGCCACTGTCGGGGCACAGCAGCCAGGCCAAAGAGCAGTGAGAGTGCCCACGCCAGAACCTCCTAAACCCGCCCTAGTGATAGAAGTGACGCTAGAGCTGCCAAACGGACACCCTCTAAAGATAAAGGCGCTGTTGGACTCAGGCAGCTCCTGCAATTTCATGAGCAAAGAGTTTGCAGCTGAACACCAGATACAGACGATCCTTTAAGCAACCCCTGCAGGTGACCACGATCGATGGCAGGGAGCTGTTGGGAGGAGAAGTCAGCTTGCAGACCGTCCCAATGATAATGAAGGTAGCAAGGCACACCGAACTGATAGCTTTTAATGTGGCCACCTTGGGAGGAGCTCCCATTATATTGGGGATGAGCTGGCTAGCGTTACATGATCCGCTGGTGGGCTGGCATCAGAGAGTGGTTTCTTTTGGTTCAGCACATTGCTTAGAACACTGCAAAGAGGGAAAGGGTTTGGCAGGGGCCCAAGCCACCCTAGCAGGGACTGAAGTAACGGAGAACGTGAAGGTACCACGACAATATGCAGATCTCCGTGACGTCTTCAGCGAAAGGGAAGCTGACCAACTACCCCCGCATAGACCCTTTGACTGTCAAATCAATTTACTCCCTGGGGCACAGCTCCCTGTAGGCAAGCTGTACGCCATGTCAGACAGAGAGATGCAGGAGCTAAGAGAGTTCATTGACAAGAACCTGAAGAGAGGGTTCATCAGAGAGTCCAGGGCGGTGGGGGGGCAGCCCAGTGTTTTTTGTGGATAAAAAAAACACGAACAAGCCGAGGCTGGTGTGTGACTTCAGGGCCTTAAATGCAGTGTCAGAACCAGTGGCCTTCCCTATGCCCAGGATTGACGACATTTTGACAAGGGTGCGGAAGGGAAAGATTTTCACAAAGCTGGACCTAAGGGGGGCGTACAACCTGGTACGAATAAGGAAGGGGGATGAATGGAAAACCACCATGTTCACCCCTTTAGGGGCATTTGAATATTTGGTTATGCCCTTCGGCCTACAAGCAGGCTCCGCAACCTTTCAATCGTTTATGAACCACGTCCTGGGGCCTTTGCTTTACAAGAATTGTGTGGCCTTTTAGACGACGTGTTGGTGTATTCTGAGAATGAGGAGCAGCATGTGAGAGACGTCAGAGAAGTGTTGAGCAGGCTGCAAGCCAACCAGCTGTGGGTGAAACTGGAGAAG
Organism: Podarcis lilfordi; assembly: GCA_947686815.1. NCBI lineage: Eukaryota > Metazoa > Chordata > Lepidosauria > Squamata > Lacertidae > Podarcis > Podarcis lilfordi. The sequence goes on along the minus strand of CANTUW010000197.1, from coordinate 2,840 downwards.
TGTCAGTTTCATACCAAGGAGGTGGAATTCCTGGGGTATCGCCTGTCAGACAAGGGATTGGCCATGGATCCCGGCAAGGTCCAGGCGGTGCTGGAATGGAAAACACCCAAAACAAGGAAGGATGTGCAGAGGTTCCTAGGATTTGGGAACTTCTATCGTAAGTTCATCCGAAACTTTGCCCACCTGACGGCGCCCATTACGGACTGTCTCAGCAGTAAGAAGAAGTTCGTTTGGACTGAGGAGGCGGAGCGAGCATTTGAGGAACTAAAAAGGGCCTTCGCCTCGGAACAACAACTCCTGCATGTGGATTTACAAAAACCGATGAGAGTGGAAACTGACGCATCAGACAGAGCGATTGGGGCGGTGCTTCTGCAGCCAGGCAAGGAGGAGTCAGAGTGGAGACCGTAGTGCCTTTTTTCGCGAAAGCTGAACAAATCCGAGAGGAACTACACGGTGTATGACCGAGAACTACTAGCCATTCATGAGGCGTTCCGGAGATGGAGGCACCTGCTAATTGGCGCACAACATAAGGTGCAAGTGTGCACTGACCACAAGAACCTAGAGTATTGGAGGACGGCACGAGTGCTCAACCAACGGCAAGTGAGATGGGCCCAGGAGTTCTCCAAATTTAACTTTGAGATTTGTTACGTGCCAGGCCCAGAGAACATTAGGGCGGACGCTCTCTCACGCAAACCTGAGTATTTGGAGGGGGAGGGAGCACCCGAAGAGAGACATGTCATTCCAGAGGACCGCTGGGTGTGTGGGGCGGCATTGGTGGGACAAAGAGAACTGGTAGAGGAAACAGAGAATGATGAATACGCCCAGAATAAGCTCAGAGGTCTTAGGGGTGAGGGAGAGGAACCAGGGGTTTCGAGGAAAGAAATGGAGCTTTGTATTACAAAGGGGCACTGTATATCCCTGAAGGAGACTTAAGGGGGAGGGTACTCAAGCAGTTGCACGACAGCCCTACGGCGGGGCATTTTGGACAACACAAAACCATGTGGTTGGTCACCAGGGAATTTTGGTGGCCCAAGGTGAGGGAAGATGTACGTGAGTATGTAAGAGGGTGCGAGCAATGCCAGCGAGCCAAAGGGGAAAGGTGGGCGCCGGCGGGGCTATTAGAACCCTTACCAACCCCAGAACGACCTTGGGAGGCAGTGTCGATAGATTTTATGACTGATCTGCCGAAGTCCAAAGGGAAAACAGCCATCATGGTGGTGGTGGACCTACTAACAAAGATGTGCCACTTTGTAGCTTGCTCGCATGCAGTCACGGCGGAAGAGACAGCGAAGTTATTTGTAGAACACATTTTTAGGTTGCACGGGGTGCCATTGAGGGTGGTCTCAGACCAAGGAAAACAATTTACTTCCAGGTTCTGGAGGAAGCTCATGAGCTTACTGCAGGTGGAGGTCAATTTTTCGACTGCCCGGCACCCTGAAACCAACGGGCAGGCGGAAAGAGCAAACGGTGTCCTCCAGCAATACCTGAGGTGTTATGTCAATGACAGAGAGAATGACTGGGTAGAAAAGTTGGCGCTGGCGGAATTTGCCTACAACAATGCCGAGAATGTGTCCACAGGGATGAGCCCCTTCTTGGCTAATTATGGGTGTCATCCCAGGGCTTTCCCAGGGGGAGATGGGGAGAGATGGAGCGTCCCGGCAGCCGAGCATTTTGTAGAAGAAATGGAAGCAATCCATTGTCAGCTCCAACTCAACTTAGAAAGGGCGAAGGAAGAATACAAGAGGCAAGCAGACAAGAACCGAAGGGAAGGTGAAACCATAAGGGTGGGAGATAGGGTGTGGCTGTCAACCCAAGGGTTGCCGTTCAAAGGAGGTTGTAAGAAATTAAGACCCAGGAGGTTGGGTCCCTTTGAGGTCATTCAACAGGTCAACCCAGTGGCTTTCAGGCTCCGGTTACCCAACCACATGAAACTGCACCCAGTATTTCACAGGTCGTTACTGTCACCGTACGAAGGGGGACGAGAAGGGATGGCCACTCGGGACCGGTCATAGAAGAAAGAGAATGCAGCAGCCATGTGGCAGAAATCCTCGACGCCAGGTGGAAGGGGAATCAGGTGGAGTATTTGGTAGCGTGGGAAGGAGAACCGGAGTCAGAAAACACTTGGGTAATGGCCGAAGATATCAATGACGAGGTATTGATAGAAACGTTCCATCAAAGGTTCCCAAGGAAACCTCAGCCTGTGGAGAGGTTCCGGAGGGAATACTTTGGGACCACTGATGAGGAGGAGGAGTTGGAAGGCTTCCCGGACTCGGAAGGGGAAGGGGAGATGGACTCTGAGGAGGAGGAGTACTTCGAGACCAGGAACCGCAACAGGTGGAGAGAAGTGTTCGAGACATCGGAAGATGAAGGAAGTTCATTCCGGGTTTTGCCTCCTCACCGCCCGTAGAGGAGGGGGCGAGAGGGGGTGAAGGGGGCCCTGGAGGGGAGGTGGATGTCAGGGAACTGCCATCGGACGGAAGGGAGGTGAAAGGGCTCACACAGGTTGGGAGAGACTCAGCAGCTGAAGAGGGAACCAGTAGGGGGAGAGGAGCTGAGCGGAGGGAAAGTGAGCTGGAGGGATGGCTCAGAGACACTTCCAGCGAAAACAGTGGGGAGGTTTCAGGACCTCCTGTAGGGACACCCACTCCTCGCCGGAAACTGACACGCAGAGGGTCCAGAAGACGTGTTTCCGTTAAGGAGCTTTTATGTTGGAAGCGATTACGAAAGCAACCACTGTCGGAATCTGCTAGTGACTAGAGGAGCCATGTCTGAGGGGCTCCGTCACAGACAGAGGTTTGTGGACTTGAACAAACTCTGAGGGGATACGATTTTACGCACAA
>CANTUW010000196.1:0-23263 GCA_947686815.1 Podarcis lilfordi | reverse complement strand
CTGCTCCCATTCTTCAGCTAATCTCAGTTTTGCCTGGATCTCATTCACACTTTGCCCCAAGGAGGTATTTCCCCTCAGTTTGGACAATGGATGGGGAACTTGAGGTCTGGGGACTGGTTGTGGCCCTCTATGCCTTTCAATCTGGCCCTCTGGACTTTCCCCAGCCACACTCCTTCTCCCTAGACAACACTGCCTCCACACCCTTCTAGAGTTGTAGAATGGAAGTCCAAAATCTGGACGCTTGTGTAGGGGGAAAAGAACTTTAAAAAGCTATACTGCAGGAAAAAAACCAGTCTTAAGCACTTAAATATTAAAAAGTAACAGAAAGAACTAGCAGTTCTTTAAAACATTCATTCTCTAATCCTCATGCCAGAGAGAATTTGAACATAGTTTTTATGGCTAAATTCAAAATGCACCTCTCTCCGTTCTCTGAATGCTGGCATCTCACAGCACCTGTGTCTCTCTCTGTGATGTAAGCAGCCCTAGTTACATATCTACATAGGCAGGTGCTCAGGTTTCAGACCTCCTGTTAAATCAGGAGGCTTATAGCTCCAGATGCAGTCACCACCACACCCAGTGGAAAAACACCAGTTCTGTTCCCATACAAAACAACAACAACCCACAACAGACTCAAACACAACATTATAACCAGGGCTTTTATCCAGACAGAACTTGCTGGAATTCTCAGGTGGGCACCATTGCCATTATAAGAGAAGAAGAAAGGCATTCATTGTGAGTTCTGGCCCCTCTTTTTCTAGAAAAATAGCACTGCATATAACTTTAACACAGCCCTCCATTGCACACTCCTTGAGTGTTTCTGCCTAGCTGCAATGTGTCCTCGAACTCTGATAATGCTTCTTCCCTGCTTGGATGATAGAGAGGAGTGTGCAAGTAAATTCACGTATATATTGCTCCACCAACTTTTCCTTCTGGCCTCTCCAACCAACGCATCTGGTCCCTGAAAGGTTTGTCTAGCAGCTCATGGACTGAAAAGGGTTACCCCATCCCTGCCAGACTTTTCTCACACTTATGCAGTGTCTCCCCATCTGTGGAATGCTCTCCACAGGGAAGTTCACGTGGTGCCTTCATTATGCACCTTTAGGCACCAGGCAAAAAGTTCCTTTTTAACCAGGCCTTTGCCTGATGGACATCTTATACCCTTTTAAAACGTGGCTCTTTCTTGTGGAGGGGTGTTATTGGGTTGTTGTTTTTGTTTTGGTTATATACCGGTATACTGTGGTTTTTATTATGATCTTTTCGGGTATAGGGTGGTGTGTGTGTGTGTGTGTATGTATATGTGTGTGTATATATATATATATATATATGTGTGTGTGTGTGTGTGTGTGTGTGTGTATTAATGGCTCTGCTCAACCATCGCTTTAAGTTCACACCATAGAGATCACCCACAGTCATTCAGAAGCACTGAAGGAACTAGTCAGAAATCCCTGGACAGGATCCCACACGAGTCCTTACCTGCAGGCTGTGGTCATGATCTGTGATGGAGAACGGGAGGGGCCTCTCAAGTCAGAGACTGACAAGAGTAATATTTCCTTTAACGTGAGAAATATCTTATGCACAGTTTTGACTCATGGGGCAGGGGGGGACTCATGGCTTCTCATCAAGCGTTCCTCCAGTTTCGGTTTTCTTTTCTGATTTCTGTGTCCGTGATGATTTCCTTTCCATGAAACGGGCAGAGTTCCTCACTTCTCCCTGAGCGCAGCTCAGAGCAGGCAGCGCCAGCCCTCGACTGGAACCCGCCGTCTCGCCCGAGAAGACTTTGCGTTTTCTCTCGCTTTCTGCTCGACGACGTCCGGACGGGGGAGTCCTCCTCCTGCTTTCTTCAGCCCCTTCCTCACAGCCCCATCTCCGCTCAGTCAAAGCAGAAAGGTAAGTCAAGGGACGGGTTGATCTCATCCGCAAGGAAAAGGCTGTCCATGGGAAACACGCTTCCCGCCTGCGCTAGACTCCCTCTCGCAAAAGAGCAACAGGCTCCGGAGGGACCCCACTTCTGCAACAGGTGGGTATTCAGATTAAATGCAGAAGAAGACCAGGATAAATTAACCCGGGTTGGTGTTATTCGCAAGGAACACCTAAAGCTGCATCGAAGTGGAAAGAGGAAATCGCAACACAATTAATTCCACAGCCTGATCTAAACCTAAGGATTCCATAATAGGGTTTCTCATTTTTGGAAACGGAATCATTCTAGATAAACGCTAGATAATGCTTAATTTTGCTTGTTTAAAAAAACCACATGATTTCCAAGGTCTTTAAAACATAGTTTTGTGTTGTTTGTAGTATGTCTGCTCCAGGTACTTCAGCTGAAATTTTGGACTGGTTCAGAGCCCATAAAATGGAGATTTCTCTTGCAATTAGAGACCCGTTTCCTTTTCTCTATGGCCTACGAGACAAGAATATAATCTCTGAAGAAGATTTTCAGGTGACTATTGTATCTGAGGCAATTATTTTCTGCTTAAATTCCTACTTTGTTAATTCATTGTAAATTTGCTGTTTTTTAATTGATTATAATTTAGTAATGATTTATTGCTATTGTTGAGAGTGAATTTCTGTTTGATTATGATTTGTTGATACTTTGGGAGTGTCGTGCTTTATTCTAATTGATTATCACATATTCCTTTATTTGATATGAGATATTTATTTTAAGTCACATTTTTATTATGACTTCTTTGTTTTGCCCTGGATTGTTATGTGTGCCCTTGTATATTTTGTTGTTTCTTCATATAGTAAACTGTCTTGTGTATATAGAAAGATGGTATACAAATTAAAAGTGAAATGAAATGAAATAGCAGCAGCCTGGATAGAACATGGTGCTGATAACACCAAGACTGCAGGTTTGATTCCCGCACAGGACAGCTGCATATTCATCCATTGCAGAGGGTTGGACTCAATCATTCTCAGGGTCCTTTCCAATTGCGCAATTCTACGATAATAATAATAATAATTATAATTTATTATTTATACCCCACCCATCTGGCTAGGTTTCCCCAGCCACTCCCCAAAACACAATACAGCATTTAACATTAAAAACTTCCCTAAACAGGGCTGCCTTCAGATGTCTTCTAAAAGTTGGATAGTTGTTTATTTCCTTGACATCTGATGGGAGGGCAGGCACAGGGCAAGCGCTGCTATTGAAAAGGCCCTCTGCCTGGTTCCCTGTAACCTCACTTCTTGCAGTGAGGGAACTGCCAGAAGGCCCTTGATGCTGATTCTACGATTCCATCCAGGTTGTGGCTTGTTTCTGAAAAAGTGGCCTTGAGTCTTCCTCTGCCATTGGTAAAAGGCATAGGATAGGATGTTAGTGTTCAGAGAAATGTAAGCTGCGCAACGTATTTGAACTTGGCAAAGGAGGATAAAATTACATTGACAATTTCTGCTTCCTTTGATGGTGCTGGGATGATTATCCAAACAATCTGCTGTTAGATCTGGTGGGAAATGGGAAAGTTACTCTGTATTTTCAGTCTAAAAGATGTTTTGAAGACAGAGATTTAAAAACCCTGTATTGTTTCTTTCTAGAATTGTCAAGATTGGGTAACTGCAAATCCAAATGTTATTCAAAGAGTGGTATATTATGTCCTTGAGAACATTCAGGGCAATCTGTCAGCAATAGAGGAGATCTTCTGCAGCAGTAACCTGGCAGCATATCAAGACTTACAGCCACTATATGAAAGCCTAGGAAATGGTAAATCATCTTGTATTGGGGACTAAACCTACCAGTTGAGCCTTAAAGATATATAGCCAAAAAGAAACAAATTCATTCGGATTTGAGGAATGGTATAGTCAGTGTTTGAGCCACAAAGCCTTGTTCAAGTCTTTTCCCAGCCCTGCATTTACTTTGTTTCAGTCCTCTGCCTGCCACCACAAATGACATACTTGTACATTAATTTATGTATTGAAAATTATTGATAGGCTGGTATTTATTTTGAAATATAACAATGTGGTTTACAAAATAAAACCAGTTTGCCAGAATGATGATAAAACATAAACCAGCATATTCAAAGTTCAGTAAAACTGGTCCTAAGGATCATTGCCCTATGCAAATAGGTAAGTTTTCACCAGCAGGCAGAGCAGCTGCATTCCCTTGTAATGTGGGGGCCACAGTAGAGAAGGCCCTTCTCTGGGCCCCCATAAGATGCACATTTTCTGGATGCGGCACGACTAGTAGGTCCTCTTTTGAGTTGCCGTAAGACACACCATGATTAGAAAGCTTCCAGAGATGACAGCGAGCAGCTTGCCTTCAGACTGCTGTCATTTGTTGGCAGCCCAAAATATGGGAACTGTAACCTTTGACATCTGTTTCTTCATTTCATCTTGGAAAAGGGATGCAAGAGCAAAGTCTGGATTTCCAGGGCACGACACTGCCCGTAACCTGTGGAACAGCACAAGGCATTTTACATACGGATATATTTGCAACAGGTAATCATTTGGAAGAGTAAATGTATAATTACATCTGTTTAAGGGATGCGATACCAATAGCAAATTTAAAAAATGGTGTTTGCATAAATGTGTGGTGTTGGGAGGAGGAGGCATCAATGTGGGTGGTATGTGAGTATTTTTTATTTTCTGGGAATACTTCGAATACTAATATCCTATAAAGCTCTTTAATTATATTCCACTGTATCCTGTGAACCTGGGCAAGCCTAAAATAATTCCATCAGTACCACAATGGTGCAATCAGTGCTTTTGAAATCTTTCCCTATTTATTAATGCATGCTTAAATGATTTTATTTAGCTTTAAATGTTTTGTTTTTGTAACAGAACAGTGTCATGTCGATTCTCTTTATCATTAATGCATTATTCTACATTTATATGTGGCAGTTATCACAACCCATAAATCTGAATGAAAAGTAATTGGCGATTGCTCCCATTTTTTCAAAAATAAAGAAACAATTTATTGTGACCGTGTACAAGAGGGACAGGGAGGAAAGCAGGTGGCAGGGAGTCTAGCTGAGGTGATGGGCTGGTTCATTCTGAGGGGCCCTGAAGTTTGGCATTAGCCGTGATCAGCCTGAAGTTTCTTTCCGACTTCCACACCACCATCTCTGCTTCTTTCTCTCTTCAGTGAAGTCTGCTGAATGGGATAGGTCAGGCATAGGCAACCTTGGCCCACCAGATGTTTTGGGACTACATTTCCCATCATCCCTGACCACCAGTCCTGTTCACTAGGGATCATGGGAGTTGTAGTCCCAAAACATCTGGCGGGCCGAGGTTGCCTATGCCTGGTATAGGTGCATAACATTAATGAGACTGTTCTGTTTGTCAAAGGAGTTTCAAGAAAAAGTATTGAGGGTCCCAATGGAAAGTGGCTCACACCATCACAATTTGAGAGTGAAGGAGGACGTAAACACTGGAAATGGTGGAGGAGAAGTATCCAATGTGGGACGACTTCATTAGACACATTAATAAAGGTACGCAGTTCACTTGTAACCGCCGTAATTTTAATGCCTCATTTTCTTACTTGGAACTCTAAAGGAATTTCAGATGATACCATTAAGGCTTTACAGATAATTATCCACACATTTTGTTCTCAAAATGAGTATGTTATTTTTAAGCTGACTTGAGTGTGTGTGTGTGTGTGTGTGTGTGTAATGATGAAAACAACAACAATGGTGATGATATTCACAATGATAGCTTCAAATTCTACACTATATAACTGGAGTTACCTTCATAACATCCTCATGCAATAAAGAGGGAGAAGAAAAAAGAGTGAGCAAGAGGAACAGATGGAGCTTGAGTGCTTCATTAGAAACCACAAAGTGTACTTTCCCTGACTTTCTGTTAGTCCCAACCCCACCCTTGTTGACAGGAGGCAAGCAAGGTTGCTTCCTTGTACCTGACAGTGAAGTCAGAGGAAAATGAAATGTAAAACCTACAGAATGATGATTTAATTAGAGCTGGGATTTTTATTTATTTCATTATTTTCATTTATTTCATTATTCATAGGCTACCTTCCATTGCAAATACCAACATATTAAAACATAAAACACTCCAAATATAAAATCATAATACAAGACAACAAGTGTGCAAATTAAGCACTGTGATGCTTTTCAACAGCCGTGCCCATTGAGAAACCTTAGACAGTAACAATTCATTCCCTGCAGAATACATTGTTGTGGGTATTTAAAAGAAGACCACATGCCTAGAAAGCACGGGGCCAGGAGGTTTTGCCTTTGCCCCACTGCTTTCCCCAGAGAAACCCACTCTTTACCGTTAAACTAGAGCAAACAGCAATCCACAGGAATCCCAATTGCCATTTGTTCCAATTCAACCCCAAGCAGCAGGTTTTCCCTGGGGAAAGCAGTGGGACAAATAAGTGTGGATGAGCCCTGAGTCAATTAACATCTGCAGTGGGCTAAGAAACCACTGTTTCACTTCAGGCTCACATGAATGTAATTCAGCAGTTTCACATGGGAACCAACTTTTACATATCATTGTTCATGCATGGCAACTTTAAGGTTAGCAGCAGATTGTCCCAGCGGAATGAAATATTCTCCTACTCTATTTTAAACATATATCTGTAGTAAGGTGTTTAATTTCTTATGAGTTCATTTCCTAAATTCTGGTGATGTTTTGGGATTCTGATTATGCCTCAGAGTAAACCTAATAAATGTGATGTTTATTTCAGAGGGGACTGCTACCTGAGCCACCACAAAATTCCAGCAGGACGACGATGGTAAACATTTCCTTAACAATTTTACAAGATTTAAACTGGCATGTACACAGTTTATTTATTCACTCGTGTATTTAGAGATTTCCTAACTTGCCCTCACCAAAAATGGTTGTACCACAGTTTACACCTAAATAAGGCAATACAAAACATAATATATAACAAAGAAAAACAAAGAGAGAGAGAGAGAGGAAGCTTCAAGTGTGAGTGAGATTTGCATTTCAATAGGCATAGTGGTGGGAGGCTCTTTGCCCATCTTGCTTGCCCAACAAAATGATGGTGGCACATATGAAGGACAAAATCTAGCGCCAATGATGATAACAATGGCTCAATCCCTTATCCAATGATTTATTTATTTTTTACAAAACTCTTACTGTATTGAAACAAGACACGAGGGTGCAATCTTAGTCAAAGGCAGGGATCCTGCTCACAGTTTCTTTGAAATTTCCACTACAACTGCTCACACTGCCAAAGAAGTAAGCTCTGCTTTAAGTTAAGGACTGTCGTACCCTTGGTTCTCAAATGGAATCTGTTCCGGAAGTCCGTTTGACTTCCAAAAACATTTGACAACCAAGGCACAGCTTCCGATTGGCTGCAGGAGCTTCCTGCACTCAATCGGAAACCATGTCAACCATGTCGGACATTCAGCTTCCAAAAAATGTTCGCAAACCTGAACACTCACTTCCGGGTTTGCAGCGTTCAGGATCCAAAACGTTCGAGTCACAAGGCGTTCGAGAACCAAGGTACGACTATAATGGGGTACCTTTCTGGCCATTTTTATCTGGCCTCTTCATGCGGGCCAACTTTGGCAGGCAGATGGGACAATCCATATAATGTCATTATGTCAAAACATTATTGGCAGGTGGGTTGTCTCATCCCACTGCCAAAATCCCTTGATCCTCCACTCGCGGCTGCGGTAGCGGCGGGGTGATCCTTCGCACACAGCTGCGGTGGTGTGATCCTCCGCATGGTGGCGGCTCACAGCAGCGTGCCCAGGAGTGGTGGGGCGGGCCCCCCGTGGTGTGCCTTTTTGTCACTCCCCTCAGAGATGGCCCCCAAGGCAGCATCCCCCCTCCCCCATGCTATGCCCCAGTGTAGCTAGCCAGGGGCATAGGGGGCGGTCCGTACCAGGCAGCGGGGGTGTGGGTGGGTGTAGGGTGGTACGGTGTGTGCTGCATTAGGGGGTTGAGATTCTGTGTGGCAGGGGAGCCTGTGGGTGGCGAGGCTATTCCTGGGCATTTTGGGCAGAGCCACTTCCCTTCCCTGAAATTGGCAGCTGCTGAACAACTCTGGTCTGCCCCAGGCCCTGGTGGGGGTTGCTACATTGCTGAGTATGTCTAGTGATGGAGAGCAGAGAAAGAAACCTATGTTTTGCAGACATTGGAAGCAAATGGGGCTGCCCCACCTATATGGTATAAGGGGCTCAGACAGGGCTTCCCACCACCACCACAAATGTTGGGGGGAGGTTGGATTGAGTAAATGAAGAATGTCCTGATAAAATAAGCTCTGCTTCACATATGCAACTTATAAAAGGAATAAAAAATATATAAAACAGGGGCAGAACCTGAAAAGTCAGTCATGGCCATTTATTAGTGTTACCAGTGGTAGTCTAATCAATAGTGAGTCATTTTACAAGGGAACCTTATCTAAACTCTCTCTGCTTATTTTAGGGTCCAATAAATGTTACTTGTGTTAGCTTCCTGCTCTTCAGGTTGTCACATATGTACTAAACTGAGAAAATAGGAAGATGCTGAGTATATATCATGTAATAAACTGAATATATTTAAAGAATACTACCAGAGGATATTTGTTGCATTAAAATCTGTTTTCAAAAAAATATTCTTTTCCACACCATTGTTTATTTTGATAATCATGATATGTCTGCCAGTTGAATATCCTTTTAAACCACATTTCAGGGCATTTGCCCTCACAAGGTGGGGTACAAGAAACACCACATATTAAAACTCACCCCCCCCCATGCATTTTGATAAATTTATTTTTTACAGTGACTGTTTTTTCCTCTTCAGTCTGAACATGATGATGTATGTATTGTAAGTAAGAAAGAAGATTCACAGATATGCTGCAGTTCATTTCCCAGATGCTTTCATGAAGATTGCCATATTCCGAAAATATCTGCTGAGAAAAGGTAGTTTTTCCACCTCAGTTTCTGTATTAAGGTGATCTATGAAATATGCTATACAGTTTCTTTCTGTTCATATGCTATACAGTTCTTTGTGCTTGAAATACTTCTTTAAATAGCCATGTCATTTATTGCTTTCATTGACTTTTTTGTGTTGTGATACTTCTTGCTTTGTTTATAGCATGTCTGCTCCAGGTACTTCAGATGAAATTTTTTGGTGGTTCAGAGCCCATAAAGTACAGATTTCTTTGGCAATCAAAGATACTTTCCCTTTTCTCTATCTCCTGCGAGACAAGAAAAGAATCTCCGAAAAAGATTTTAAGGTGATTATTATAGGCATTGAATTATTATTTTTTAAATCCCACCTTGACATGTGAAGTCCATCTAAACTAAGAGTGTGAAATCTTTGTCCCTACAACCAGAAAGGTTTTCTGGGTTATAGGTGGAGCACAGCATGAGAGGCAGTGCAGTATGGTGAACAGGGAGCCAGACTTGGATGCAAAGATCTGGACTCCAACTTCACTCAGTCAGGGTTGGACTAGCTGATCCTCAGGTCCCTTCCAACTTTATGATTCTATGATGAAGTTCACTGGGTGAACATAGGCCATTTGCACTCTCCCAGCCTAACCTTCCCCACAGGATTCTGAGAGTAGCCTCCACTCATCACTCCTGAGTTTCTTTAGGAGCAGTTGGTATAAAAATATTCTAATAACAACAAAAACATTGCATGGAAGGAGAAACCTTACAAGTTAGTTACGGGTAGGTAGCCGTGTTGGTCTGCCATAGTCGAAACAAAATAATTTTTTCCCCTTCCAGTAGCACCTTAGAGACCAACTAAGTTTGTTATTGGTATGAGCTTTCGTGTGCATGCACACTTCTTCAGATACACTGAAACAGAAGTCACCAGACCCTTATATATAGTGAGAGGGTGGGGAGGGGTATTACTCAGAAGGGTGGTGGGAATGGGTGGTTGGCTGATAGGTGTGGTAAACCTGTTGACGACTGTTAACGACTGCAATTGGTCTTACAGGAAAAAGCAAGAGGTGGCTGAAAATAGCTTTATCATGTATAATGAGATAAGAATCCAATGTCTCTATTCAGACCAGATCTCTCCAAGGTTTTAAGTTTGGTAATAAGTTGTAATTCAGCAACTTCTCTTTCCAGTCTATTTCTGAAATTGTTTTGTAATAAGACAGCTACTTCCTTACTAGTTAGTGGGGGATGTGAGCCACAGGAAAAAACAAAGAAGACTAACCCCATAACAGCAGCAGATTGTGGCTTGTTTCTGAAGAACAAGTGGCCAAATGCCTTGAGGCTTTCTCTGGCATTGATAAAAAGCATAGGAAAGGACATTAGCTGGTCTGAGGGATGCTAATTCTGCAGGGTATTTGAATCTGGCAAAGGAAGATAAAACTGCCTTGACAATTTTTGCTTCCTTTGATTGTGCTGGGATAACCATCCAGTAATCTGCTGTTAGATCTGGTGGGAAATGGAAAAGCTACTTTGCATTTTCTCTCTAAATATGTTTTAAAAGTCTGTATTGTTTCTTTCTAGAATTGGTGTGATAAGGTAACTGCAAAACCAAATGATATTTCTAAAGTGGTATGCGATGTCCTTGAGAGCATTCAGACCAATGTGTTAGCAATAGAGGAGATCTTCTGCAAGGAGAACCTGGAAGCATATCAAAATTTACAGCCATTATATGAAAGCCTAGAAAATGGTAAGTTATCTTGTTGGCTATGCTAAACCAATAAAGTAAGCCTTAAAGATAGAAAAGTAATCAGCATTTACTGAGAAATGGTACAGTCTGTCTTTGGGCCACAAAATCCCGTAGAAGCCATGCATTAACTTTGCCTCAGCCCTCTGCCTGTCTCCTGGGATATAATAATAATAATAATAATAATGTATTTTGTTTACTTTTTCCAATAGATTGCCTTTTATTGTGAAGAATAGCAAGGTGGTTTGCAAAGTAAAATGAGTACACTAAAATAATTAAACATGAACCAGAATATTCAAAACTCTTTACTAAGTCAATACTAAGAATTAATGTCTAGGAATGTCTGTAGTTTTTACCAACCAATGTATGTATATTTTTATGAGCTGAATAGAGTGAAAGATTATCAGTCATTGGGGTGTGGAGAGTGTGTGCATGAACTTAACAGTGATTAGTTTACTTTTTGGTTGCTTTTTGAAGAAGAAGAGTTTGGATTTGATATCCCGCCTTTCACTCCCTTTAAGGAGTCTCAAAGCGGCTAACATTCTCCATTCCCTTCCCCCCCCCCCAACAAACACTCTGTGAGGTGAGTGGGGCTGAGAGACTTCAGAGAAGTGTGACTGGCCCAAGGTCACCCAGCAGCTGCATGTGGAGGAGCAGAGACGCGAACCCGGTTCCCCAGATTACAAGACTACCGCTCTTAACCACTACACCACACTGGCTCTCAAGAGCCAGTCTCAAGAGTGGATTGAAGAAGATGTCAGTAATAAGAGGCCCTGGGCCAAAGTAGACTTCTGAAGAGCTGCTACCTGGGTCTCTCAGTAGTTCAGAAAATAGCACTTGCGGTAACAGACCTTGCTAGATCAAGCATCGTCCTCTAAGGGCGTACAATATCCTTTTACTAGTATAGCTGGTGATGCCAACTTAGAAGAAATCAAACCAAGCACTGTTAAGATTGTGCCAACCTTACACCTGAACTTTACTTGAGGCTCTCAGCTCTTTTATAAGCTTCAAATAATTTACAATTCATTTTAGCCATTTAATTTAACATTAAGGTGGCAATGCCCTTGTTTTCCTAACACGTGTCCTCTTCAGTTCTCCAGCAGGCTCAGAATAGTTCTGCCGCAGTACCTGGGAGCAGCAAAGTACTCCAGGGAAAAATGAGGAAACATGCGTCCCCTGGGAAGCAACAAAGTGAGTTCAGTAAAAGTCCGTAAATGAGGGACAGAGCATCCTGTTTCATTACCACATTCTTGATTATTTGTGCTAGTAAAGCTAGCAGGACAGTCACATGTAATCTTGCTTTCAGTGAGTTTGTGCCTGCAAAGGTTTGGGGCAGTCACAGTGTTTTGTTTTCACTCTGACGTGAATTCACACTTCGTACCACATCCTCTTAGCAGGATCAATAATCTGGTAAGACCACTGTCATTCTCTGGAAGGCCAAAACATGGGTATTGTGACAGCTGACATACATTTCTTGATTTCATCTAGGAAAAGGCATGCAGAATAATGAAATACAAGATTTGAGTGTTGAGGTCCGAACACTGAAAGTATGCTGTGGAAGAAGTAAAGGTGTTTTCTATAAGAATAGATTTACAGCAGGTAACCATTTTGTTGGAATAATATAATTATACATGGGATTGCATCTGCTAAAGGAATGTGATACTAACAGCAGATGAAAATATTTTGGTTGTGCAATAGCACAAGGCCTGGCCATGTTGCCCAGAATGCCTGGCTTTGAGAAGAAGGAGCCTCTTGGGCTTTTCTCCGTGTCCAAGTGCAAAGGAGATGTTGGAGAAGACCTGCTTAAGCCTCATACTGAGATTCCTTCCCAGCATTCATTCTAGGGCTGTGTCCCTCTGATCTGCCCCATAGCTCTGATTTGGGAGGAGGGTGTCAGGTTGACCCACCTTGGATCAACATTGGGACCCCCACCCCACCTAGCATTTAAGATGCTTGCAAAAAGCACAATGCAGCTGCAGGATCATAATCCTGCTCCTTTGCAAGTGGCTTCTCTCAGAAAGCAGGCTCAGGTAGCAGGCTCCTTCCTAATCCCAGAAGTCAGGGTAAGTCGGGGTCTTTTATTGTGATTTTCCTGCATGATGTCCACCTCTCCTTTCTGCCTAATGCCCCACCCCTTGACAACCACTGATTGCTCTGGGCCATGCAGCCTGGCCTGTAGTGATCTGTGTTTGTTGCTATCTAATTCGTCTGATGCCAGAGTCCCTCCTAATATGACAGTTTTGGCCCAAGACTTGGCCAACTCTGGTGCACAGCCCTAGTTCATGACACAATCTTTGTTCATATCTTTTTCCTAAGTAGATATTAGAAAAGAATCTCCTGTTGGCCAAACTTCTTTCTCTCTTCAGTGAAATTTGCCAGATGGGATAAGTGAGCCACATTGATGTGACTTATCTGTTTGTCATAGGTGTTTCATGGAAATGTATCAAGGGTTCCGATGGAAAATGGTTCACACCATCAGAATTTAAGGCTAAAGGAGGATATAAAAGTTCAAAAGACTGGAGAAGATGTATCCGCTATGGTGGGATTTTCTTAGAAACATTAATAAAGGTATGCAGTTCGCGTATAATAATCTGTTAAAAAATCAGTTTTTACTTGTAATGCCAAAGAATTTCAGGTGATAACATCAAGGCTTTCCAGTTATCCACAAATTGTATTCTTATGACTGGTATAATATCCTGCATCACGTGTGAATAATTTTCATGCACAGTTGTTGCATGAAAAAAACATTATTCAAGTATGGCCACCTTAAGATCAGTAGCAAAGTGTCCTGGCAGAATGACATGTCCTCCTACTGACTTTTAAACAATGATATATAGTAAGGTGCTACTTATGGTTCTAATTTATTTTGTGTTCATTTTGAGTGCCTCAGAGTTAACCCAATACATGTGATTGTTTCAGTGGGGAGAAATACTGAAGCCACAACCGGAATCCTCAAGAATGCAGAAGGTAAATAATTACTAGACATTCTTACCAGATGGTTGTGTTTTCCACATATACGGCACACACATGCACACACATCATTCCTTAAGATATTTCTGTGCCTCCCTGTTGCACAACCAGTCAGATGTCCTGCCCAAGGCAAATGGCTTGACCTGACCTCATGGATGGGCTTCACACATGCAGCATATGAGGGGAGGAAATCCAAAACAGGCAACAGAGAGATCCTCTTTACTCGGAAGATGAAATGCCAACCATGGCCATTACTAGTGCTACCAATGGCAGTCTATCAGTGGTGAGAGCATTTACAAGGGGACACTTGATTACACACCCTCACCTTAGGGCCCAAGAAACGTTGCATGCGTTAGCTTCCTGCACCTCTCGTTTCCACAAAAAAATATTGAATTGAGAAAAGAGGAAGGATCACATTTAAAGGAAACTACTAGATGTTATCAGTTGAAGCAAAAATAAAAAAGTCTGTTTCAAATTATTTTTTCTTCCCCACACCATTACATGTTTTGATGAAGTTGATATACCTGCCAACTGAATATTCTTTATTAAAGTATTTTTAAACCTCCTTTCGGGGAATATTGACAAGAAATACCACATATTACAACCTCTGTCTCTCTCTTACACACTCTCTTATGCTTTCGGTAATTTTATTTTTCACAGTGACAGGAGTTGTTGTTTTTTCTTCTTCTCCATTTCAGCCAGATGACCTGTGTGCTGTGTGCTGTGTGTGCTGTGAGGAGAAAGGTCACTGATACACTGCAATTCATGTCTCAGATCTTTTCAGGAAGATTGTTGAGAAAAAGCAGTTCACTTCATGTCTCATTAGCAGAATGCAAAGTTGGTTTTTGACAGGCGATGGTAAAATAGAACTAAATCAAGCAATAGTCTCCATATATATCAAAGTGAATGCTATGATATCTTCTCACTTTAGGGTTTGGTAATTTCAGTAGATGGAAAAGTAGTGGAAGTTAAATTTGTTAAGAAATTTTGGGAAGTGTTTTCTATTCTGTAAGCAATTACTTACGTTCCGTCTTCAGACTTGTGAGCCATCCATCCCAAAAGGTGCTAACTTGCTTGCTGTTTTTAAAACCTCTTAACTTTACCCTATGCTTTCATTTTAAAGTTAAGTGTCTATGACCCAGATAGACTGAAAACTTAGCAGTAACCTTGATACCAAGCCAAAATGTCCTTAGCAACTCTGTTTAGTGACAGCATAATTGAAAGGATGTGCATATGTGTATGCATTCGGAGGGGTTTTTTGTTTGTTTCCACGGGCTAAGAACAAAGAACTGAGCTTGGGGCTGGTAAATGAGAGGTGTGAAGAATCAAGCTGGAACTGTGATGCAAGCAAATCTGGACTTTGCTGCTTGCACTGGCCTCATGAAACGAGGAGAGGACAACATTAGGACAACCCTGGATTTGGGCAATGGATTTTGCTGCTTTTGCAACATTATGGGATTCTGGATCCTGTTGGAGAGGACGTTGCTTCCCATCTTTGTCTATGTAAAACCTCTGTCTCAGTGTCATTTGGGAGAAGGCTACCCAGCAAACCTCTATAGACAGGACCAGGGCTAGACATTTGACACCTGAGGCAAACCACCAAATGGTGCCCCCCACCCCCCGGCCAGGGAAGAAGGGGTGAGTGAAGATGTACACCAGGAACAAGTGGGGAATAAATATTGACATTGGGATCTGCTACGCCTGTGGATCCTGCCGCCTGAGGCAGTCATCTCACCTGACCTCGTGGATGGGCTGGCCTTGTCCATAGCGGCAAATGTGTCTGCAACACCTTCTCATGCCTCAGTCTTTTTCTATTTTTGCTTGTTGCAAGGATCACTGACCGGGATCCTTTGTATGTATAAGTATCACTCCATCCTTGGTATGTGTATGGATTAGGGTTAGTCTGCTTAGATAGGATGACTCCTTCACTCCAATTTTTATTTACCCTTTTCCAGGGTAAATCTCCACAACAGAAAGGATGCCCAGTCTGTAAATGTTTGATCAGGAAATAAAGCTTTTCAACTTTTGTCTGGCTATTTGTCTATATACTTCCTTGCAAAGAGAGATCCTGAATTGTGTGTCTGAGGCCTGATCACCTTGGCACACACAGCATTGCTGTTGTTTTAAAGTTCACAATCCAGTTCTGACCCCCAAACTGGGTCATAACAATATGAGCCCAAGGCATGCTCTCATGCACCACCTTCTGCAGCTTAATCTACACCTTATGTCTTCAACCCACAGGCTGAAGGACTCACAGCTGGGTCATCAGGACTCACAGCTGGGTTGTGAGGCCACATCAGGTGGGTCACGACCAAACTCACCACACCACCATGCAAACCTGCAGCCTTCTGTTCTCTTTCTTATGTGAGGGTTTCCTCCTCACTTTGGACTGCTCCAGCTTTGCCACCCTCTGTTGAAACCATGCTGCTTGCCTTTGGAAGAGGCTAGCCATCCAATTTCAGCAGCCTCACTGAAACAGTGTCATGGAGAGCAGGCTGTGGTGGGAAGATGAGAAGCCACAGGTCACTTTTCTTCTCCGTAGGAAAGAGCAGCTGGAATCAAAAAGAAGATACAACTATTAAAAAGGGTAAAAGGTTTGACCAACAATACATTAAATAGTGGCTCCCATCTACTGAAAAACAACAACTATGTACCAACCACATATGAGATGAGTGCTAGCATTATTAGGCACGTTATAATCAACAAATTATGTTTCTGGAGGAACAAAGAAGATCATTATTAGTAGTTTGTCTTGTTTATCCACAAGACCTGTGAGTGCATGACTATACACAGTCCAGGGACAAAAATGTGTTGTCTTAAAAGCTTTTCTCAGTGTTGCATGTGGAGAGGTGACGTTGACATTTGAAGACAAGTAAACGCAAGCAGAATAAACAGGCTACACTGGCTCACTCTCTGGGATGTGAGAAAGTCTTATGATACAATTTACCCTAAATTCAGCATCACTGAAAGGTGCTTCCAGTCTTCAGCTAATCTCAGTTTTGCCTGGATGTTATTCACACTTTGCCCCAAGGAGGTATTTCCCCTCAATTTGGACAATGGATGGGGAACTTTAGGCCAGGGGACTGACTGTGGCCCTCTATGCCTTTCAATCTGGCCCTCTGGACTTTCCCCAGCCACACCCCTTCTCCCTAGATGACACTGCCTCCACACTCTTTTAGAGTTAAACATATAACTCCGTTTAAACATATAACCAATTTAAATACAGTTAAACACAATTTAACACTGTAACCCCAGAAGTAAGCTGTGATGGGATGATGAGCTGCTTGTGCGTAAAATCGTATTCCCTCAGAGTTTGTTCAAGTCCACAAACCTCTGTCTGTGACAGAGCCCCTCAGACATGGCTGCTCTAGTCACTAGCAGATTCCGACAGTGGTTGCTTTCGTAATCGCTTCCAACATAAAAGCTCCTTAACGGAAACACGTCTTCTGGAATCTCTGCGTGACAGTTTCCGGCGAGGAGTGGGTGTTCTTACAGGAGGTTCTGAAACCTCCCCACTGTTTTCGCTGGAAGTGTCTCTGAGCCATCCCTCCAGCTCAGCTCCTCTCCCCTGCTGGTTCCTTCTTCAGCTGCTGCGTCTCTCCCAACCTGTGTGAGCCCTTTCACCTCCCTGTTGTTTCCCTCTTCAGCTGCTGCGTCTCTCCCAACCTGTGTGAGCCCTTTCACCTCCCTTCCGTCCGATGGCAGTTCCCTGACATCCACCTCCCCTCCAGGGCCCCCTTCACCCCCTCTCGCCCCTTCCTCTACGGGCGGTGAGGAGGCAAAACCCCGGAATGAACTTCCTTCATCTTCCGATGTCTCGAACACTTCTCTCAACCTGTTGCGGTTCCTGGTCTCGAAGTACACCTCCTCCTCAGAGTCTATCTCCCCTTCCCCTTCCGAGTCCGGGAATCCTTCCAACTCCTCCCCTTCATCAGTGGTCCCAAAGTATTCCCTCCGGAACCTCTCCACAGGCTGAGGTTTCCTTGGGAACCTTTGATGGAACGTTTCTATCAATACCTCGTCATTGATATCTTCAGCCATTACCCAAGTGTTTTCTGACTCCGGTTCTCCTTCCCACGCTACCAAATACTCCACCTGATCCCCCTTCCACCTGGCGTCGAGGATTTCAGCCACATGGCTGCTGCATTCTCTTTCTTCTACGACCGGTCCCCGAGTGGCCAGCCCTTCTCCCCCCCTTCGTACGGTGACAGTAACGACCTGTGAAATACTGGGTGCAGTTTCATGTGGTTGGGTAACCGGAGCCTGAAAGCCACTGGGTTGACCTGTTGAATGACCTCAAAGGGACCCAACCTCCTGGGTCTTAATTTCTTACAACCTCCTTTGAACGGCAACCCTTGGGTTGACAACCACACCCTATCTCCCACCCTTATGGTTTCACCTTCCCTTCGGTTCTTGTCTGCCTGCCTCTTGTATTCTTCCTTCGCCCTTTCTAAGTTGAGTTGGAGCTGACGATGGATTGCTTCCATTTCTTCCACAAAATGTTCGGCTGCCGGGACGCTCCATCTCTCCCCTCTCCCCTGGGAAAGCCCTGGGATGACACCCATAATTAGCCAAGAAGGGGCTCATCCCTGTGGACACATTCTCGGCATTGTTGTAGGCAAATTCCGCCAGCGCCAACTTTTCTACCCAGTCATTCTCTCTGTCATTGACATAACACCTCAGGTATTGCTGGAGGACACCGTTTGCTCTTTCCGCCTGCCCGTTGGTTTCAGGGTGCCGGGCAGTCGAAAAATTGACCTCCACCTGCAGTAAGCTCATGAGCTTCCTCCAGAACCTGGAAGTAAATTGTTTTCCTCGGTCTGAGACCACCCTCAATGGCACCCCGTGCAACCTAAAAATGTTTTCTACAAATAACTTCGCTGTCTCTTCCGCCGTGACTGCATGCGAGCAAGCTACAAAGTGGCACATCTTTGTTAGTAGGTCTACCACCACCATGATGGCTGTTTTCCCTTTGGACTTCGGCAGATCAGTCATAAAATCTATCGACACTGCCTCCCAAGGTCGTTCTGGGGTTGGTAAGGGTTCTAATAGCCCCGCCGGCGCCCGCCTTTCCCCTTTGGCTCGCTGGCATTGCTCGCACCCTCTTACATACTCACGTACATCTTCCCTCACCTTAGGCCACCAAAATTCCCTGGTGACCAACCACATGGTTTTGTGTTGTCCAAAATGCCCCGCCGTAGGGCTGTCGTGCAACTGCTTGAGTACCCTCCCCTTAACTCTCCTTCAGGGATATACAGTGCCCCTTTGTAATACAAAGCTCCATTTCTTTCCTCGAAACCCCTGGTTCCTCTCCATCACCCCTAAGACCTCTGAGCTTATTCTGGGCGTATTCATCATTCTCTGTTTCCTCTACCAGTTCTCTTTGTCCCACCAATGCCGCCCCACAGACCCAGCGGTTTTCTGGAATGACATGTCTCTCTTCGGGTGCCCCTCCCCTCCAAATATTCAGGTTTGCGTGAGAGAGCGTCCGCCCTAATGTTCTCTGGGCCTGGCACGTAACTAATCTCAAAGTTAAATTTGGAGAACTCCTGGGCCCATCTCACTTGCCGTTGGTTGAGCACTCGTGCCGTCCTCCAATACTCTAGGTTCTTGTGGTCGGTGCACACTTGCACCTTATGTTGTGCGCCAATTAGCAGGTGCCTCCATCTCCGGAACGCCTCATAAACGGCTAGTAGTTCTCGGTCATACACCGTGTAGTTCCTCTCGGATTTGTTCAGCTTTCGCGAAAAAAGGCACACGGTCTCCACTCTGACCCCTTCTTGCCTGGCTGCAGAAGCACCGCCCCAATCGCTCTGTCTGATGCGTCAGTTTCCACTCTCATCGGTTTTTGTAAATCCACATGCAGGAGTTGTTGTTCCGAGGCGAAGGCCCTTTTTAGTTCCTCAAATGCTCGCTCCGCCTCCTCAGTCCACACGAACTTCTTCTTACTGCTGAGACAGTCCGTAATGGGCGCCGTCAGGTGGGCAAAGTTTCGGATGAACTTACGATAGAAGTTCCCAAATCCTAGGAACCTCTGCACATCCTTCTTTGTTTTGGGTGTTTTCCATTCCAGTACCGCCTGGACCTTGCCGGGATCCATGGCCAATCCCTTGTCTGACAGGCGATACCCCAGGAATTCCACCTCCTTGGTATGAAACTGACACTTCTCCAGTTTCACCCACAGCTGGTTGGCTTGCAGCCTGCTCAACACTTCTCTGACGTCTCTCACATGCTGCTCCTCATTCTCAGAATACACCAACACGTCGTCTAAGAAGGCCACACAATTCTTGTAAAGCAAAGGCCCCAGGACGTGGTTCATAAACGATTGAAATGTTGCGGAGCCTGCTTGTAGGCCGAAGGGCATAACCAAATATTCAAATGCCCCTAAAGGGGTGAACATAGTGGTTTTCCATTCATCCCCCTTCCTTATTCGTACCAGGTTGTACGCCCCCCTTAGGTCCAGCTTTGTGAAAATCTTTCCCTTCCGCACCCTTGTCAAAATGTCGTCAATCCTGGGCATAGGGAAGGCTACTGGTTCTGACACTGCATTTAAGGCCCTGAAGTCACACACCAGCCTCGGCTTGTTCGTGTTTTTCTTATCCACAAAAACACTGGGCTGCCCCCACCGCCCTGGACTCTCTGATGAACCCTCTCTTCAGGTTCTTGTCAATGAACTCTCTTAACTCCTGCATCTCTCTGTCTGACATGGCGTACAGCTTGCCTACAGGGAGCTGTGCTCCAGGGAGTAAGTTGATTTGACAGTCAAAGGGTCTATGCGGGGTAGTTGGTCAGCTTCCCTTTCGCTGAAGACGTCACGGAGATCTGCATATTGTCGTGGTACCTTCACGTTCTCTGTTACTTCAGTCCCTGCTAGGGCGGCTTGGACCCCTGCCAAACCCTTTCCCTCTTTGCAGTGTTCTAAGCAATGTGCTGAACCAAAAGAAACCACTCTCTGATGCCAGCCCACCAGCGGATCATGTAACGCTAGCCAGCTCATCCCCAATATAATGGGAGCTCCTCCCAAGGTGGCCACATTAAAAGCTATCAGTTCGGTGTGCCTTGCTACCTTCATTATCATTGGGACGGTCTGCAAGCTGACTTCTCCACCCAACAGCTCCCTGCCATCGATCGTGGTAACCTGCAGGGGGCTGCTTAAAGGGATTGTCTGTATCTGGTGTTCAGCTGCAAACTCTTTGCTCATGAAATTGCAGGAGCTGCCTGAGTCCAACAGCGCCTTTATCTTTAGAGGGTGTCCGTTTGGCAGCTCTAGCGTCACTTCTATCACTAGGGCGGGTTTAGGAGGTTCTGGCGTGGGCACTCTCACTGCTCTTTGGCCTGGCTGCTGTGCCCTGACAGTGGCAGCCAGGCGTTGGCTTTACTTGCTCCGGTATTTTTCCTCTCTTCCATCCACAGCTCCTACCATCCCTTGCCATTCTTTCCTCTGGGGGCAGACTCTGGCAAAGTGACCTGGCTGTTGGCAGAGATAGCATTTCCGGGCGCCTTTTCCCTCCTTCTTTGCCCCCTCACTGGGCTTTGAAACTGCGCGCGCGCGCTGTTCCGATTTCCATCGGCTCTGCCGGTGGGAAAGTTGGCTCTGGAATGTCTGGAATGCGGAACTCCTTCCAACGTTCCCCTTCCCTTCCCGCCTCTCCAATGCTCTCGCCTCCTGGCGCGCTCCTATGGCCAGCGCTGATTTGGTCAGCTGGTCCATAGACTCCGCCCTGGGCGCCCGGGAAAGTTCGTCTTTCACAGCCGAAGAAAGCCCTTCTTCAAAGAGCATTTGAATGGGTTCCGCCGATAAGTCCCACCCCAATCTGTGAACAAGCATGGTGAACTCAGTCCAGTACTCACGGACAGATCGGCTCCCCTGTTTGCAACCCATTAACTGTCTGCGCACCACTCCCTTTTCAATATCGCTGGAAAACATCAGATCCATGGCGCGAAAGAACTTCATCGTGTCCTTTAAGACGTCACTATTCGCTGCCATCAGGGGTCTAACCCAGTCTCTCGCCCCTTTTCAAGATGCTCAATCACGAAAGCCACTCGTGATTCCTCGTCAGGGAATTCATCAAACTGCAGATTGAGGGCATATTGCATTTCTGTCCGAAAACCATGATAGTTTTTGGGCTCCCCCAAACTTCTGCACCAATCCTGGTACCTGTCTGGCGAACCGGGGGGCTTCCCCCTCTGTCTGCATCCTGAGCCCTCCTCTCCTCCAGCCTCGCCGTCTGCATCGCTAGCTGGACCTCCAACATCTGGTACCTTTCTTCCAGGCTTGGACCCGCTCCAGCTCCTGCTTCTCCAGTTCCGGCTGGGTTGCTCATGATGCCTTCTCCTGCACAAGCTGCTTTCAAAGACTGTCGGAATGCTGTGATGGGATGATGAGCTGCTTGTGCGTAAAATCGTATTCCCTCAGAGTTTGTTCAAGTCCACAAACCTCTGTCTGTGACAGAGCCCCTCAGACATGGCTGCTCTAGTCACTAGCAGATTCCGACAGTGGTTGCTTTCGTAATCGCTTCCAACATAAAAGCTCCTTAACGGAAACACGTCTTCTGGAATCTCTGCGTGACAGTTTCCGGCGAGGAGTGGGTGTTCTTACAGGAGGTTCTGAAACCTCCCCACTGTTTTCGCTGGAAGTGTCTCTGAGCCATCCCTCCAGCTCAGCTCCTCTCCCCTGCTGGTTCCTTCTTCAGCTGCTGCGTCTCTCCCAACCTGTGTGAGCCCTTTCACCTCCCTGTTGTTTCCCTCTTCAGCTGCTGCGTCTCTCCCAACCTGTGTGAGCCCTTTCACCTCCCTTCCGTCCGATGGCAGTTCCCTGACATAAGTGTTCCAGTTTGTGAACTTTTTTTGGAAGCCGAACACTACACTTAAAAAAAAAAATATTTAAAACAAGTTTAATAACTTCATCTGACAATTAATTAACCTCAACAAGTCAACATACACATACACATCCACTACACAGCGTCGAGTTCAGTTTCGTTGCGTTTGTTGACTGAACTAAAAAGTTTCAATACGTATTATGGGTTTTTTTTCAAAAAAGTGTTGTGAGCCCAATTTGTTTTATTTTAAAAACACATATTTTTGCCATTTTGTCACCCCCCTCAATGATGACACCCAGGGCGGTCTACACCCACTGCACCCCCCCTTCCTACACCACTTGTGGAACTCAAATCAGAAGCGTAACACTCAAATCAGAAGCATAGCACTCAAAACGAAGCACGTTCAGCTTCCGAACCAAGTTTGCAAACCGGTACATTTACTTCCGAGTTTGCAGTGTTTGGGTTCCAATGGTAGGATGCTGTTGTGCAAGCACATGCATAAGCAAGATGCTGGTAACTTTGCAGTAAAACAGATTGCAGAATCAGTTGCACAACAAGTTTCCACTAGTACAGCTGTTGCGTTGGATTCCTCTGTTAGGCAACATTAAAACTCAGCAGTCTATTACAGCAAGATCCCTTGATCTAGCAGAGAGAGAATCATGGATGCAGCCCAATAAGTGGAGCTTAGGTCTTCAAGAATTTTTCAGAGTACCAAAAAATAGCATCGCTTCCAAATACGTGCTTCCAGTATCACAGCTATTCAGCCATATGACTTTAGTGTGTTTTGGGTGTAAGAAGTGACTTAAAATAAAATCATCAATGTCTAATCAGCTGATACCCAGATGTTGCTCTCTCTGTTTAGATGGATGTAACTCCATATCTTCATCTTCCTCACAACTCCTCTTGTGGCGACTTGGTGTGTAGGATGTTCTGAA